>PVKA01015403.1:0-50115 GCA_004027165.1 Ctenomys sociabilis | reverse complement strand
ACTACAAGATAAACCCTGAGAAGACTTCAATGACCACATAGGAAATATAAAGTTCATGTGTTGGCATATAAGTTTTGATCTACCTAGGTCTTAACCATCCAGCAGAAAAGTATAAAAGTATAAAAATGAAGTATACATCGTGAGCCCATAATATTAAGCTGAGCTGTAAATGGATATGGTCGACAATTTCTTTGAATAACTCCCTATGGTTGCAGAATGCTGGACTGTGTTGAATTGTGGTGTCGAGTTCAAGCACCCAAGGTAGTTGAATGTCAATGGAGTGCCCACTTTTGACAGATGTAGACAAAGGAAGGGTTGTAGAAAGATGAAATCATGATGTGTGTATATAGACAGTACAGCTGGGATAGATAACGCTGTGCTTCTACATAATTCTATGATAGGCAAGATCTGCACTAATGGTGGTTGGACAGGATATTATGTCAGCTTTTAGTGCTATGGTCATCCACTAGGTAAATAATTATTGAATTTTTGATATAATTCAGCTATAAAAAACCTGTAAATATAATATCATGTATGCACCTTGTACAATACCAAAACGTTATGAAAACAGTTTGCTATGTATTAATTCATCGACTCTGTATGGTTAAGGTGTTTTGAAACTGTCTGATTGACATTTGTGTTTTAATAAAATAAAAATAAATGAAAAAAAAAAAAAAAAGAATTACTACCAGTCCAATCTAGGAGTGAGACCCTGAGCACCCTTTCCTAAAAAACAGAAAGAAAAAAAACATACAGGAGTCTATACCTGTATAGACTGTACCAGAGCATGTCACAATGCTTTAGCTCTAAAATGAGCTGTGTGTTTGGACTCTGAACTCAACAGAAAACTTCTAAAATGGAATTGCTATAAAACTCTTTGGTGGGTGAGACACTGTTTGCAAAACTAGCTTGATCTTTGTTTGTTCTTTTCTTGAATCCTGCTATTTTCTGTGCCATTTCTTAGCTACATAGTTTATATTATTAAAATTGAGTCTGTTGTAGAAGTTGTTCAGTATTCTTAATACATAGGCTTTTGTTTTGTTTTTGAGACACAGTCTCACTGTGTAGCCCATGCTGACCTTGAACTTGCAGTGATCCTCCTGCGCCTTGGCCTTCCAAGTACTGGTATTACAGGTATGTGCCACCACGCCCAGTTTTGGGGCCAGTGCAACATGCCCATGGTTCTGGGCCCATACACAGCATGCAGTACTGTGGCTCAAACTCTGGTCTTTGTGCTTGCCAGGAAGGTGCTTAGACCACTGACCTATCTTCCCCAGCACCCAAATGAAATGTTGCAATTCCAAACAGAATTGTAAGCCAAGCATGTTGGCACACACCTGTAATCCCAGCACTCTGGAGGCTGAGGCAGGAGGATTGTTGCAAGTTTGAGACCAGCTTGGGCTACAAAATGAACTCAAGGCCAGCCTGAACTGCAGAGCAAGGCCCTACCTCAAAAAGAAAAAAAAAAGTATAAACAGTGTAGCTGGTGTAGTGATATTGTGCAAGATTCCCAAAACAGGGCTGGCAAGATAGCTCAGTGGTCTAAAGCACCAGCTTAGGCAAGCTCTCAGGGACCGTGGCTCGATCCCCAGCACCATGTGCCGTGCCAGCCCCTCCCCCAGGGCAGGCTGAGCTGACGCCCCCCCCCCGCAAAAAATGAAAAAAAGAGTCCGTGATGTGTATAGCGAGACACTGTAATAAATAAATACATTTGAAAAAAAAGATTCCCAAAATAGAATTGTATAGTACAAGCTTTGAATTTCAGAGATACAACACTGGCCTCCTATATCACAACAAAAAGCAAACTGATACTGCTGATGTTCCCATTTCACCATACTGGATATTCTGATAGGGAGATCTTGAGAAATGGCAACCTGAGACTGAAGCTTTAAACAGCAAAGCTGGGGTAGAGTAGATCCCGATGAGCTGTGTGGCGACCATGATGTCTCTTGAAACAGGAAGCACTGACCGATGGCTGTGTGTCACGCAACCCTAAACGTGTGTGGCATAAATAATTGGATAGTTTATAAAGAAAATGAGTGCAAAATATCCTAGAGAAATTTTCTTAAGAGGCCTGGGACTGGAGCTCATAAGAGGCTGTATATTTATTTATTTTTATTTTATTTTATTTTTTTTACATACAGTGTTTTAGTTTTATTGTTGTCATACGCCATTCTATAAATTCTACACCAAGTGTACAATGCTATTACAAAGCCGGGCATGGTGGCGCATGCCTGTAATCCCAGCACTCGGGAGGCTGAGGCAGGAGGATTGTTGTGAGTTCAAGAACAGCCTGAGCTACAAAATCAGCTTAAGGCCAGCCTGAACTGCTTAGTGAGACCCTGTCTCAAAAAGACAAAAAAAAAAAAAAAAAAAAACAATGCTATTACAATTCATTTAAGTGTCACCACTGTTAGGATGTCTGTTCTCTGACCTCCCAAAATAGTATTTTGTAGGCGAACCCTCCCTTGGATCCTGAATCCTAATAACCAGCCTCTATCCCCCCCACTTACCTATTCCAGAATGCCACATGAACAGAATCTTATAATATCTACCTTGACAGAGGTTTTTTCTACTTAGAATAAGACCGCTGAAAGATATTAAAGTAATCAAAAGGCCACTCATTAGTGCAGAGTAATACTCCATTTTACAGAAGTACTAGTTTGCTCATCCAATCACCAGCTGATAGATGTGGTTATAGTTTAAATCTAGATCTAGAATGTTTCTCCAGTGTCCCAGGTGTTCCGAGGTGGACCTTCCAAAAGGTGACTGGATTATGGGGTGCGGTACTCATCAATGGGTTTATAGATGGCTGAGTGCAATGCAGAAGGGGCCTGGCTAGAGGCAGTCCCCAGGACGGCATCAGAAACGGTGCATCCCTGGCCCTGCTCTTTCCTTTCCGCTTCCTGGCTGCCATGGGCTGAGACCTTGTCCTCTACCTAGACCATAAGAGGCTGTTTAGAGCAGAGGAAAAGCAAAATGCTTCTGCCTAGGGAGCCATGAAGACCAGTTGCAGCACACACTGCTGAGCTTTCTCCTCTCTCTTGTTCCCCTCCCCATTTGAACATTTTCCTCCTATTTCAAAATACATTTTGGGGAAAAAAATGCATTTTGGCCCTTATTTGCACTTCTGATTTCTCACACCAGAGAAACAGTGCTGTATTCACAAGCGTCTGATTCATCTCACTTAAGAGTATGGACTCCAGGCGCACCCGCTTTCCTAGAAATGTCTCAAGCATGCCCGTCTTTATGGAGACCCGGTTCCATTGTGTAAGCCACATCTTCTTTATCCATTCACCGGCTGATGGGCACTGGGGTTGTTTCCAAGGTAGGTTCAGCATCACAAAGACCCGCTGTGCCAACAGTGAGCAAAAAGCATGTCAGTGTTCCCTACAAGAGAGGACAGGAAAGCAAAACATACATGCTGCCAGTGTAAGTGATGCTTGTGTGTGGAACATGCAGCTGTCATGTGTGAAGATTGTCTTGGGTGTGGCAGTTGAAGCGAAGCTTAGTTTTGTGGTGGGCTTTTATTCGTGTTTACAATGTAGTTCACACTGGATTTTACTTTTGATATTATCTTTTAGGTTTTGTAAGCAAATAAACAGCTGACATGAAAATCTAGATGCCTATTTTAAGCACTCATTACCTATTTGATATTTTATTTTTGGACACCTTATTTCCCTGCTAAGTTTATGTTGTACAATACAGTAGGAAGCCCTTGGCAAAATAGGAGGAGAAGAGAGGTGAAAAGACTGACACACAGAGAAAGAAGCCGAACACTCCTGCTGCCAGTGTAAGTGGGCCATGTGCGCGGTGCATGCACTTGTAGCACATGAAGACTGCCTGGAGAGCGACAGTTGAAGCAAGCATATTTGTAGTAGAGTTCTATTAGTATCTTCATTGCAGTTCACATAAGAATTTATTTCCGACTTTCAATCTGCTGGGAGATACAATACAAAATTCTAGAAGATATTGGTGTAAGCAAAAACTTAACAAATAATACCCTGACTGCACATGAACTATCACAAAGAATCAACAACTAGGATCTCATCTTACTGAAAAGCTTTTGCATAGCAAGAGAAACTGCCAACAGACATAATCCACAGTGCGGGAAGAAATGTTTGCCAGCCATTCTCAAAGGATGACTACCAAAAACCTACAAAGAACTCAAAAATATCAGGCCACTCAAATTTAAAGACCCCAATTTAAAAATGAACATCTGAGATGAACACACATTTCTTAGATGAAGAAATATGAATGGCAAATAAAGAAATGAAAATATGCTCAACATCGCTGGTTATTCAAGAGGTGCAAATTAAAGAAACATCCAATTCCATCCCACAGTGGAAATAATGGCTATTATGAAGAAATCACCCAATAACAAAAGTAGGAGGGACTGTGGGGATACAATAACCCTTCTCCACTGTTGGTGGGAGTGTAGACTTGGGCAACCACTATGGAAATCAGTGTGGAGATTTCTTAAACTAGGCCTAGAGGTTCATTTGACCTAGCCATTCCCCTCCTGGGTATCTTTCTAAAAGAATTTAAAGCATCATGAAATAGTGACATATACACACTCATGTTTATAGCAAAACACAGCTTATAGGTTGTAACACCCAAATCCTGGAAACAACCCCAGTGCCCATCAGCCGGTGAATGGATAAAGAAGATGTGGCGTGCTTATACGATGGAATCCGAGTCTCCCATAAAGACGAGCATGCTTGAGACATTTCTAGGAAAGCGGGTGTGCCTGGAGTCCATACTCTTAAGTGAAATGAATCAGACGCTTGTGAATACAGCACTGTTTCTCTGGTGTGAGAAATCAGAAGTGCAAATAAGGACCAAAATATATTTTGAAATAGGAGGAAAATGTTCAAATGGGGAGGGGAACAAGAGAGAGGAGAGGGAGAAAGGAAAGAAGGGAAAAGCAAAAACAGAGAGAAAAGAAGGACAATAAAACAAGTTATACTGTGTACAGGTACAAATTCTCCATAAGGAGAGTGATTGTTATGTATGTCTAAAATGTACCAATAAAATCTAATTTAAGTAAATAAAGAATAATTTATTTCTGACGTTATCTTTTAAGTTTTGTAAGGAAGTATACAGCTGATATGAAAATTTTGATGTCTATTCCAAACAATATATATTGAATGTAATAATTTATTTTATTGATATTTAATATTCCTGTTAACTACACACTGTATAATATAATGAGAACCTCCTGACAAAAGAGTAAGTCCACTGAAATGTCCAGTATGTCCTACACAAAGTCCAGGAATACAAAAGATATTCCAAGAATACAAAAAGCCACTGTGCTCTCTGTGTAAGCAGTGCATGTGTATGGAATGTGCTGCAGTCGTATACGCAGACTGCCTGCCTGTACTAAATAAAGGGGGTTTTGTAGAGTTTTATAGGTATTTTCGTTGTAGTTCATATGGAAATTTTTTCTGATGTTCTTTTTTAGACTTTGTACACCAAAAGCCACTTGATGTTGAAAATTGTAATGCTTTTTTATTAATTCTCAACAAATATTACTAACTCAATGCTTTGTTTTGTGACTCTTTTCTGTTAGGTACTCATTGCTTAATATGATAAAACTCATAAAATTAAAATTAATAAAGTTAATAATTTAGCCAAGCATGGTGGTGCACATCTGTAATCCCAGCACTCGGGAGGCTAAGGCAAGAGGATTATTCTGAGTTCAACACCAGCCTGGGCTACAAAGTGAGCTCAAGGGCTGCCTGAACTGCATAGCAAGATTGCCCTAAAGAGAAAACAAAATTAATAGTAATCTTTAATAAGTGTGAAACCTCACTACTTTGTATCCTAGAAAGTACAGTGGGAAGCACACAGAGCCTGGTAACAGTTTCCGTCTGTGATAGGGGTCCCCCCACATGAACCTGTGGTGAGACAGTGCTTTCCTGAGGGACTGCACCTCAGAGCTAATAGCTCTCCTCCCGGTAAAGGAGCAAGAAACAGAAAGAGGAAGTGTGGAGAGGGATCCCGCAGCCCCTCCCAGGCTTGTGCTGACTGGCCAGAGCCCTCGCATCAGGCCTCTCTTCCTAGCTTCCATCACCTGCCCACTGCAGCACGCAGGGGACCAACACTTTAACACACGGGCCCTGGGGACATTCCATATCCCAGTCACAGTGCTAGCACATGCCTCATGTTCGTCTACTAACCCCAAACAGATTAAACATCCAAAACTATCAAATGCTGATGAAAATATAATAAACCTTTGTGACCTTGTATTAGGCGATGTTTCTTTGATATGATCCCCAAAGTACAGACAACAAAAGAAAAAAAGTAAACTGGACTTCATGAAAAGCTTTTGCCAGACATGGCGGTGCCTTTGAGAGGCCCGTGTCCAATGCCAGGACCTAGCCCTCAAGAAAAGAACTGAATGACACTCAGCATTCAGACTTTGCTTGAAATCTGGTTAAGGAAATAAGACGAATGCAACTAAAGAGGTTAGGGAGCTACTGTGATGTGCATTTTAGGAGCAGATAATATGTCCAGGCTCATGATCACATTCCTTGAGATTTGTCGACTTCTCCTTTTGTAGGTCCTGTCTTGGCAGAGTGACACAGTTTCGCAAAGGGGCCGGTGAGCACATCATTGTGTCCAACAGATGTGCAGCAGGTTCCTATCATGTGCTGTTCCTCTAATTCCCAGTAACTTAAATGTTATAAACACGGGCCGGACGTGGTGGCTCATGCCTGTAATCCCAGCACTCAGGAGGCTGAGGCAGGAGGATTGTTGTGAGTTCAAGACCAACCTGAGCTACAAAGTGAGCTTAAGGCCAGCCTGAACTGCACAGTGAGAGCCTGTCTCAAAAAAGAAAAAAAAATGTTATAAACATGAAAACAAGGCAGTTTAGCAATGTATATCTGGCACTGTGTATCATAATAATAGGAAGAGATTAGGGTAATCTTTTAAGCAGCTCTCCCCACTGTTGGCCTTCGTGGTACCACCCACCCAATAACAATCTCTGAGGAAAAGAATTTGTGGTCAGGACATACAAATATTAGTCAAGGGTCATGTACAAATATACATTTATATTTCTCTGTTATCAAAGAGATATTCAATGTTGATGCTGGTTTCTGTGGTTGGAGACCAACCTAAGCGCTTGTAATCAGTCGTTAGCTGCATGGCCTAGGACAGGTCATGTAACCTGTCAGCCTTGCCTCCTCATCTGTAAAATGAATGTAACAATATTTTCTACTTTGTTGAGAAGTCCTAGGGATAAACGAGGTAATGAAAGTAAAAGTTTCAGCTTTATATCTGGAACCGCACAGTGTTCAAGTAACATTAGATATGATGTTTGGGGAAAATATTAGCCTTTCTTTCTAATTATCATTCACAAAATAGGCATCAAGTTCTTGGAGTGGAGCGAGTATCTTTCCTTTACTATTATGTCTATGACTTTCAAAGTTCAGAAAAACATTACACAGGCTAAAAAGTCTTTTAGCCAAAATGTAATTTTCAAGGGCTGGGGAGATGGCTCAGTGGAATAAGCGCTTCCCTGGCAAGCACAAGGGCCTGAGTTCAATCCCCAGTTCTGCCAAAAAAAAGACAAAATGTAATTTTCAATAGAAACAACATGACAGTCTACAATGTTTTTTAGATGTCAGCTCTCCTGCAAGGATCCAAGTATCCTGAGATCAGAGTAGCAGGAATTGATAAGGAGAGAACAGAGAAGAGCTTGGGCTTAGAAGGCTGAGGTGGTGCAACCATTATGGAATCAGTGTGGAGACTCCTTAAGAAACTAGGACTGGAAATCCCATTCAAATCAGCTATACTCCTACTGAGAATTCCAGAGGAACTAGAAACATCATATTATAGGGAAATATGTGTACCTATGTTTTGTAGCAGCACAATTTGTGATAGCCAAATCTTGGAAACAACCAAGATCCCCGTCACATGAGGAATAGTTGAAAAAAATGTGGTATTTTTATACAATGGAGTATTACTCACCTGTAAAGAATGATAAACTCAAAGCCTTTATATTTAAGTGAATGTCATTTGAAGACATAAGCAAAATAAACCAGGCCCACATGTACAAATAACGTATCGTCTCCCTAGTATAACTCAAAAGAAGAATTGCAAATAGAAATGTATAACACAATTAAAAGGAAAGTGAGAACTTGAGGATTGGACAATGAGGAGAGGGCAAGGAGAAACACCGAGAAACATGACAGAGGCAAGACCATTCACTTAGACACACTAGATGGGTAAGACAATGATCCTGAGAAACATCAGGAGATTTTTGAAACTAGCAGTTAAGTGGTAGGATTCTCACCCCAACCATCTATATATGCTGATACCTGTGAACCAAAAAACTGCACTGAATTTAACAAAGTGTAAAGAAGGGTCACACTCCAAATGCCTGTCATTCTGGTCTTCTAAATGTGTACTTCTTGTCATGACATACCAGCTATTACTATACTGCCATGTTTTAAAGGGTAGTAAATGAAAAATAAGACAAAGAAGTCACAAGACAGTCATGCTACAATGATACTATGCTGTATATGGATGGATTTCTAAATATCTATGTAAATATTTTGTGTTCATTCCAATTTTTTAAATTTTTTCTTCTTCATATTCTGTATAGACTTAGAGTTTAGTATCTCAATACTTGATAGAAAATACATGTTCCATGTTATGCCAAAAAAAAAGAAGGCCAAGGTGGGGGCATGGTTGTGGTGGTCATGAAAGATTCTTTAAGGCCTTCTGAGAGTCTATGCTTCTCTCAATGAAAACCAGCAGTCAAATCAGTAGAAATGCTATGGATTCACCAAAACAATAAATGAGACACTGAGTCAGTGCAGTTGTTGGGTTTTTTTAATATTAATTTTTTGGGGGGTTTTGTGGGGGTGGTACTAAGGATTGAATCCAAGGGGTGCTGAGCTTTTTTTTCCCCTGTCCTTTAATTTTTAAATTTTCAAATAGTTGACTATGTTAGCCAGGCTGGCTTGGAACTCGCAGTTCTGCTGGCTCAACCTCAGAATCCAGCTCTTATATAATTGGAAATATAGTCCTGCAAATAGTACCAAGTGTTCTGTGAGGGTCAGCCAACACACAGATGGTTCACTGAAAAATGTGGTCCATCATACAGCCTAGCCCTTCAGTAAGAAGGCATCCTTTCAAAGCAAGGGAAAACAAGGTAGAAGAGAGCTTAATAATTTACCTAGAGTTAGTTACCTAACATTCTTACCACTTTTAAAAGTGGTGGTAGTCCAGGCTCAGTATTTCCCATTATCGGCTGCTGAGGACTTTGAATTCCACAGAGACAGAAAATGGATTGGTGGTTGCCAGCATTGGAGAGATGGAGTGGGGGAGGGCGATTGTTAAAGGGGAGGATTTACTGACTTTCAAGGTGAAGAGAATAGACCCCACTGCTGTCTTCATAGAGGGCAGTGTCTCTGAGGGAGAGACTGACAGCTAAATCAATCCCCACAGTCAGCTTGATAAGGGCAAAGAGCCAAGAAGTGGAGGAGCTAAGTCAGCACCTGTGCAAGAAGTGATCGTGAATAATGAGGGAGTCTGAGGAAGGGGGGTAGGGGTGGCAGTACGTCGGCTCCGGTGTTCCTGGCAGAGTAAACGCTATGTTCAAAGGCCCAGAGATGCAACCAGGAACTGGAAAATGTTAGGTCAGCACTACTGGGATGAGAAGCAGAGAGAAAGCTCTATGAAGGGTTGGCTCACACACATGACAAAATGGTGGCAGCCTTCAAGGGGTTCTGAGGAGGAATCCACATGATCTGCTTTAGCTTCTGGAGAACAGGGCAGGAGTAAAGTGAAGCGAGGAGACCTTTGCAAGGTGTGGAGTGAAATCCTGGGGGAGGAGAGGCCTGAGACCAGGGTGATGGCTAGCAGGGTGGGAGAGGGAGATAGAGAAAAGGTATTTGGGAGGATGAACCAACAGAACTTGCTATGCAGTTGGAATGAGATATCGAAGGAATCAAGGGTTATTCCACAAGATCTGACGTGAGATATCTAGGGCTGGTCCCTGTCTCCTTCCTCTCACAGAAGGAGAAGAAATCTGAAAAGATTTCAATTCTAGAAACATTAGGCTCAAGCTGCCTCTGGAGCTGTCTGAATGAACACATCTGGGAGGGGAGGGCTGCCTGTCTAAGCTCTGAAGAAGGGCTGGCTGAGGGCCATGGGCCTGTGAGTCATTGTTACAGGTGGCGTCTGAATTGTCCCCCAGGTCCCCAGCCTATAGTGTGATGAGGCAGTCACGGAACTTTTTTTTTTTTGCTTTCGAGTTTTTTATTTCATATTTTCATATATTATCCAGTTTCACAGTCTCACAGGATCAGCAAGGACAACAGCCACTTTGTCCCCCACATCTGAAATGGCAAGACAGTCATGACCACAACAAAAAATAGTTTGCTCACTACACAAAACACAATTGCATGACTTTTCCTTCATTTTCCTTAAACCACGCCTGACACAAGGCTCACTGCTGCCGACCAAAACCGCTGCTTCTTTGTGCCTTAAACATTAAACTGATCTGACAGGGTGAATGAGGTCTCTTTAATAATTAAGTGGCACACACATGAAAAGTCCTTTAGGATGCATAAATGTTTTCTTACACAAGGTACAAAAATCCTTTCCACATTCCGGTTTCAAAATTTGGAGAGTGAGGAGCAGTCGGGGTGGGCACACCGTGGCCATCGTCCCCAGGACAATTGGGGATGCAGTGGAAGGCAACGTGGTCGGCTGCTGGGGGAGGGGTGCTGTGCTGCCAGCAGTGTGGGTGCCATGGGGCCCAGGCCTCCCAGAAGCAGGTGGGCAGCCCCAGGCACCAGGACCAACAGCACCAGGACCCACTGCTGTGGCAATGGTATGAACACAAACTACACTCACACCTATGTGGGCTAAGTCACTGGTGCTAAGAAACATGCAAATTAAATGCTTTGCTTTCCTGTGGGGCATCTACAGAACAAAGCAAATTAGGGTAAGGGTTTTGGGGTGGCACAAGGAAGGGACAGAGGACATGGTCCACTTAGCACAGCTGTAGGAGTCAACAGTCTCTAGAAGGATCAGGAGCTCTGCACGGGCCCCAGGGGGCCACGGAAACTCCGAGGCCTGTGCTGGCCCCACCCATGGACCGGCGTCAGCTCCCTGAACACGACCCGCATTAGCAGAACTGGTGATATTTCCATCCCTGATGGGCAGCATCAGAGGACGGGAACCAGCGCATCTGAGCATGCAGGGTGGCAGCCGCAGTGGCAGCTGGCTAAGTGCAGGCCTGTGCGAGATGGCCGGCGTCAGCTCTGCACTGTACACGGGGTAAGGGGACAGGCCTCTGGGGACGCAGGGATCAGAGCAGCACCCATCCAGTCATAGGGGTCCCGTGTGATGAAATGCCCTCCCAGGGCCGGGAGAACGCTGCTAGGATTTGGCGTGGCCATCAGCTTGCTCTTCCCCATCTTGGTGCTGGCCTTAGCAAATTCAGGATCAACGCGAACGCCGTTCAGCGCGTTCCTGGCCACTTCCGCACCTGTCCGGCTGTCAAGGATCGCAAAACCAACAGGCTGTCTGGAGGTGAGCTTGATCAGGGGTCCCTCGTGTCCCTTGATGGCCGAAAGAGCAGGTAGAGCTCTCTGGGTCTGACGTCCACAGGAAGCCCACTGACAAACGGCGTTCGCACCTCATCCTCGGGGCCGCTGCCGGCAGGGCTCCCGCCGGTGCCAACACCGGTGCCAACGCCGGGCTCATCGTCAGGCTGCTCATAGCGCAGGCTGCGGGCGGCGCACGTGCAGCTCCGGGTGTGCGGAGGGCGCGGACCGGACCGCCTTTTCACCGCCAGTCACGGAACTTCTAACAGATGAGGGACAATTGGAGAAAAGTGGAGGGTGCACTATGAGGAGGATTTAGGGACCCTCACCCTGTCTCCTTCTGCTGACCCACCGTGAGATGAGCAGGCCTTCTTCATCCTGCCATGATGCACAAGCTACCACAGGCCAGGTGCCCATGGAAGGAAGCCTCTGAAGCCATGAGCAAACCTTTCCTCTGAAGTTGTTTAGCCTGGGTGTTTGATACAGTGGTGGAGAGCTGACTAATACGGAAATCAACCTGAAGATGGAAATTGAAGCCATGGTAGCAGGCGAGCTCCTGGGGAAAGTCAGATGAGAAGAGGTGGAGCCTCCCAGGAGATGGTGGAGTGGCACACGCCTGTAATCCCAGGGCTGGGGAGGCTGAGTCAGTAGGATCACTAGGAGTCCAAGCTGCATAGTGAGACCCTGTACCAAATAAATAAATAGATATTGTTTTAAAAAAGAAAGGAGGTGGTAAGCAGCACTTTTTCCCCAAACTCAAGCTCACCGCATGGGAAGAGCAGCTCAACTCTGCCCATGTCCAATGACTACTGCTGCCTCAGAGGCCTCCACAGAGAAATTCACTAGTGGAATAAGCAATGGGCACAGCAGACTGCAGTGGCTGGTGAGTTTCGGGGTTCAGATGGCCCCTGGGAGAGGGTGATTATCCCACAGTCGTCTTGCAGAGGGACCAGCTGAGCTCAGAACTCAGATGAGCTGCAGGCTGGCATCATTCAGAGGCTCCCAATGTCCAGGTGAGGCCAACCTCAGTTCAAGTTGACTGGAGGTCAAGGAGCCGAGTTCAAGCCAGAGGAGGTGCGTGGAGGCTGCAGGCTGAGCAAATTGGGTTGCACCCTCACAGCCCGAAGCCAGCCCAAGCCTCGGTGGAACTAAAGGTGCCTTAGGATTACCCACCACCCACCATAAATTGGCTGGGATTAATAAACACATACCTGAGCTCTGTCTGCCCATTCTCCACAGCAGAGTCTCAGCCTGAAGTGGCCACTTTTCTCCATTTTAAAATTTTTGTTTTATTTATTTTTTTCTTGTTTGTTCTTAGTTTTATGAGTGTAAACAATGTTTCTAGTTTGTTGCTGTTGTTCTGTTCTGGCTTTCCTTTTTTCTTTCTCTTGCGCTCCTATCTTCACCAGTTTCCCAGAGTTCCCATCATCTTCCTTTGTCCTCTAGCCTTGCTTCTAATTTTCTCTATAGCTCTGTTTTTCCCTCCTCCCCTTTTAAATGTTTTCCTCGGAGGGTAAAATTGCCATATTGAGGGCTCATTTAGTGTATATGATTCTCTGGTTTGTTTTAGAGGTTGTTATACAGCCAGAAATCTAATTCATATGGTTAAAGGTGGCAAATTCACAGCCACTCCCATTTGTCATTTTCTAGTCTGTACTGAAGAGAAGATAGAACCTCGGGAGCAGAAACAAGTGTGATGCTCAGAGAATGGTGGGGCCGGAGAAGCAGACAGGGAGGCAGAGAGGGAGGAGCAGAGTCCAGCGGCCTCTGAGCCTCAAGAACTCAGGGAGGAAGAAGAGGCAAGTCTGTCCAGTGCCGATAGGAGAGAAGGCAACAGGACAGACACCGAACAGTTTCTTTTGAACTTAGAACAAGGAAGTTGCTGTAACTTGGAAATTTCTGTAGAAACCTAGATTTCACTAAGTAATGAGTGGCCTGAACTTAAGGCACTGTAAAATGTTATTTTGAAGATATGAATCTAGGACTGGCCAGATAGCTCAACAGATTAAAGCACCTGCTTAGGCAGATGCAGGGGCCAGAGGTTTGATCCCTAGCCTGCTGTGCCAGCCACAGGGCACTGAGACTGTGACTCAGATTGGGTGTGGTGGCACATGCCTATAATCCCAGTACTTAGGAGGCTGAAAACAGGAGGATCACTATGAGTCTGATCTATGTAGTGAGACCCTGTAGACCCTGTACTAAGTACATTTTAAAAAAAAAGAAAAGAAAAGAAAGAGATGATTCTGAGTACCCATCGACCAATGAATAAACTTTTTTTTTTTTTTTTTTTTTTTTTTTTACATAAAATAGAGTACTATCCCTGCCATAAAGGATAAACTCTGGACATTTCTAGGTAAACAGCTGCCCCGTGAGACAATACTCTTTTTTTTTTTTTTTTTTTTTTTAATCCAGACACATAATTTATCAGGATACAGAAACATATTCAATAAAAGACAGATATGCCATGGTAACACACCTGGTCACTGCAGTGTTCCGCAGTACACTCAACTATGCACTGCTAAGAAGGTTAGACACCAAATAGCTATTGCAGTATTAAATCTATAGCTTACAATCATGTGATATCAAGACTATTAGGTAAATTCACTCAGGATCCTGGACTTGACAGCCACCTTAGTATTCTCCAATATTGTATTCTGGGGATTCTGACTCAGGACTTCCTGTTTGCCAGGCAGGCACTTAAGCCACCGAGCTATCTCCCCAGCCCCCAATACTGTATTGTACTTGAAAACCAGTTTTCTCAGGTGGCTCTTAAGGAGGTAGAGTAACTTCACCAAGAATAACCAATTAAAGACCTAAACTCTCTAGAGAAGTAGACCGTGTATGAGGTGGTGAGGGGAGAGGACAGATCTGGAAGGGCTGCTTCTCTCTGTTCACTGTGGGCCAAAGGAACTTGGTCACAAGTCCTCAAACTCTTACAGAAGGCAGGTGGAGTCCAAATTAAACAGCAAAGATATAGTTGAGTCTTCCCTGACCAATACCAGATGCTGGGCCAGTACGCAGGCGACGAAAAACTGTGTCAGACATGGAACCTGGTCAGCGCTCATGCAGCAAGGAGCAGAAATAAAGCTGTTGTGATAACTACATTTCAGGGCAGGTGCTATGTGCTTTAGGAAATAAAGGTGGGGCCCTTAGCTCCTTCCCCAGCACTGCAAAAAAAAAACCTAAAAATAGGTAATAGGGTCACAAGGCCCAACAGCTTTGCCCTTATGTTAGTTGAGCAGAGATGACTTCACTACCTTGAAAGTCTCCCTTAGTCCTCCTCCGCTAGATCAGTGTTTAAATCTGTGGCCAAGAGGATGGAGTACCAGGTTTTATACCACACAATGACTGTTGCATTTTCTTCATCCAGGCAAGGTAGAAGTGGCAGCAAGGCCCTTTCTCAGGTTCTGTCCACCTCGTTCTTACAGGTTGCTATCAGCACTGGATCTGGTTGAGGTCAGTCCTCACTTGGCCACTTCAGAGGAAGAAGCAGGGCTACAGCCAGCCCCAAAGTGGATGTGATCGCTTCAAGTTTTGGTCAGACGAGGAAAGGAAGGCACACCAGCTGTGACCAACTTCCTATTCCCAGCTCACCAGATGAGTCAGAAAACAAAGAACATGTGAGAACTTAGGAAATACTGTATGCTAGAAGGTTTCATAATGGGAATTCCAGAGTTGTGAGGCATTTTGAAGGGACAGATGTAAATGGCTATCTGGGTCAATGCTGCCTTAAGGAGAACATCTGTACAGTCCCACAGTTGTGAAGTTTCCCCTCTATTTTGAAGACTAGTAATACTACAGTAAATATATTTGGTTTCTTGCAGTTCACAAGGTATTAATGTAGCTTTATGTAAATCTGAAGAGGTCATAAACATTTATTACCTTGATATGTTATAATGGTCTTCTCCCTCTTCCTTCACACGTACATGGCTTTCTGTCTAGAGCCCTCTTCCCACAATCTGGCTGCACAGGGCATCCTTGAGCTGTCAGCCCATAGCAGCAGCATGCTTAGTCCATGTCCTGCCTGATACCTCGTATCCACAGGGTCACGGTTCTGGCCCACAAAGCCCCTCTTCCTACAGGAAGTTCAGTTCCTGCAAAAGAACTTGTAATAAACCAGGCCGCCCAGGATGATGAGCTCCAGTAAGATGAGGATGGAAAGCAGCAACTTATTGGTTGTCACTTTTCTGGATGTTGAACGGAGAACCTTTCGACCTTTGCTCAAGTTTTCCCTTGTGTTTACCAGCCTGCTCCTGGTGCACTCCAGCTGGTCCTGCTGCTCCCCCAGCTCTTCCGTGAGCTCAGAGCCAATCTGGTCAGTCTCTGTGGTGGTGCGATATGACCGCTCGGTGCTCCGGGCGGGGCAGTTGAGCTCTCAGTGCCTTGTAGAATGCCCGATATGACCGCTCGGTGCTCCGGGCGGGGCAGTTGAGCTCTCAGTGCCTCGTAGAAGCAGTGCCCTCGGACACTGCAGCCGGTCAGCTGCTCATGCCCCACAGTGTAGGCGCCGTGCTTCACGTCTCCTCGGCTCCCAGGCCCAGCTGTCAGAGGCAAGCTGCTCGCTTCCCAGTGTAGTCTGGCAAGGTCTTGCTGATAGTTCTGCAGCTGAGACATCATGGGGGTCCCGAAAGATAGGGGTGCATACCGTAGCTCTTCCTCCACCTCCACCAGCACTTCATTTGCTTCCTGTTGCTTTTCATCCAAATCTCGGGCCAACTTCTCCTTGGCCCCAGCTGTCCCTGGGGCACTCCCCATAGGTCTTCATGGAGGCTGCAGAAGATCTCGTGCAGCTCCTCAAATGCTCAGAGGAGGCTGCGGAGGTGGCCATGGGGCAGCAGCCAGGACCCTGCACGCTGGCCGCTTCCTCGCCCCGTGGCTAGCCGCCCACAACGAGGCCTTGAGACCATACCCTGAAGTGAAATAAATCAGATACACATGTATAAATACTGCTTTATTTCTCTGATGTGAGGGAAAATATAAATAAGAACCAAATTTATACTAGGTATTGTGATATAGAAAGAAAATGTTCAAATGGGGAGAGGACTAAAGGATAGAAGAGGAAAGGAAACAGAAGATTTTATTGGGGAAAAAAAAGGTGAGAAAAGAAGGAAAAAAATGAAACAAAGCTTGTGTAAATAGAGAGGGAAGGAGAGATTGAAGAGGGGAGGGGAATGGGAATGAAAAGAATCAAGTTATATCATGCACAGGTACAGTCTCTCTATGATAAATGTGATCATTCTATATATCTAGAACGTATCAAAATCTGATTGAAAAAGAAAATGTAAGGGCCGGCGATATAGCTCAGCAGACTAAGCACTTGATTAGGTAAGCGCAGGGACCAGTGTTCGATCTTTGGTTCCCCAAGCCGTGCAGGCCCCGCCTTCAGGTGCGCTGAGCCAGCAATGCAATCCGGGCGTGGTGCCTGTAATCCCAGCACATGGGAGGCACAAAGCAGGGAGATCACTATGAATGTGGGCTGCATGCATAGTGAGACCCTGCATCAAAAAAAATGGAAAAAAGCAGAAAATGTACATGTTTCCAACAGTTGCTGGCAGTGCTTTATAGACCAAAGCCACTTTGTTCCAAAAAAAAGAAAAGAAATGAAATGAAATGGGTCTAGGATGGGCTTGTTGATGGACTCCTGCAATCCCAGCACTCTGGGAAGCTAAGGTGGGAAGACTGCAAGTTAGAACCTAGCATGAGTAACACAGAGTTTAGTGAGATCCTCTTTTAAAAGGAAAAATACAAAGACCTGAGAATTTAGTTTGGTGCAAAGGCCCTGGTTTAATCCCCAGCACCTATTTTGAAAAGAAGAAGGAGAAAGGGAAGAAGTTAAGTTGGACAGAATTAACTAAGAGCTAATGAGAAAAGTTACCAACGGGGTAGGGAGTAGAAGACACAGAGAGGGCTGTCCGCTGACAGAAAGGGGCGGGATGGGAGGCCCAGCACAGGAGTGCGCTCTTCGGGCTCGCGGGAAGGGTCCCCTCTTCTGGGCGTCCTGCCTGGGTGCTTCAGTGAGGCCCTGCTAGTGCACAGGAGCCTCAAGCTAGGAGATGTCACACTAACAGCTGGGGTCACTGGCCAGAGTAGGGCTACGATCCCAGCAGAGATTGTTATGAGCATAAAAGTGCTGAGCAACCCAGGGAGAACTTCTGAGAAACTTCATGTTAAACCTCAAAATGGGCCGGGCGTGGTGGCGCATGCCTGTAATCCCAGCACTCGGGAGGCTGAGGCAGGAGGATTGTTGTGAGTTCGAGACCAGCCTGAGCTACAAAGTGAGCTTAAGGCCAGCCTGAGCTGCATAGTGAGACCCTGTCTCAAAAAGACCAAAAAAATAAAAATAAAAAAAAAATAAATAAACCTCAAAATGGCTTTCACAGATGCTTTTCTTCCCTGGAAAGTTTAGCCACTGGGAGAAGACTCAGTTTTAGGTTATACAGATCTTGCTTATGCTGCTTGGTTAGAAGTCGGCCTAGTGAAGGACTGTTGATGGCAGAATCACAGGAAAGCATCAATCTGCTGTTTAAAGATGAGCCCAGCAAGCAGATGCAGGGGCTGGAGGTTTGATCCCCCAGCCTACTGGGCCAACCCCATCCCCAGGGCACACTGAGACAGGAATTGAGATTGGGCATGGTGGCACATGCCTGTAATCCCAGCTCTTGGGAGACTGTAAACAGGTGGATCACTACAAGTCCACTATAGTAGTGAGACCCTGAACACCCTGTAGAACCTTCCCTAAAAAAATACAAAAATAAAGACGAGCCTGGACAGATAATGCCTTCACCCATCTCTCTAACATCCTCCTGATTATACCTGTCAATCATAGAAGTCCCCTGTATCTCCGGGGATTCATCCTTGTGCCACTTTTTTGTCACATAGGTGAATCGAGTGACATGCCCATGTTTCAGTTTCTCCATATGTGCCCCTAACAGAAATTTTCTTTATGGATTAAAAACATAATTTCAGGGCCAGTGAGGTAGCTCAGCAGACCAAGTGCCTGCTTAGGCAAGCACAGGGCCCAGGGTTCAATCCCTGGCACTACATGCCAGCCACACTGGCTGCACCAGCAGTGGTCACTGAACCAGCAACTGAGTCAGGCATGGTGGCACACACCTGTGATCCCAGCACTGGGGAAGCTGAAAACAGGAGGATCAGTACAAGTCCAGGCTGCATAGTAAGATCCTGTACCAAATTCTTTATTTATTTATTATTATTATTATTTTTTTTGCCTTTTTGAGACAGGGTCTCACTATGCAGTTCAGGCTGGCCTTAAACTCACTTTGTAGCTCAGGCTGGTCTCGAACTCACAACAATCCTCCTGCCTCAGCCTCCCAAGTGCTGGGATTACAGGCCTGCGCCACCACGCCCGGCTCCAAATTCATTTTTTAAAAAATCATTTCAGCCAGTAACAGAATTGATGGCATGCTCGTATGTTGGAGTCACTTCCAGGATCTCATCTCGGTCCAAGAATCCAATGTTTGTAATCTCGAAGTTATATTATTAGAATCCCATCAAGTTAATTTCAGTCTACCACTTTTAATGCAACCTATGGTGAAAATAAAGACACTAAAGGGGAGATTGCTCAGTAGAATAAGCGCTTCCCTGGCAAGTGCAAGGGCCTGCGTTCAATCCCTGGTTCCGCAAAAAAAAAAAAAAAAAAAAGACCATGGTATATTTCTTTGCTTATGTCTTTTTTTTTGAGGTGGGGGGAACTGGGGAATTGTGACTGAGAATTGTAGGAAATAGGTGACCCTGTGAGCTGAGCTAGGTGTGTGAGGCCTACATTTACCTCTGCCATCTACAGAGAGGATATGCAGAGAAAGTAATCTGCATTATAATATTATGCCATAGAGATAGCATCTAATGTTTTTGGGGGTCTGGTGCTTCAGCTTTGATGTAGTCTTTCAAGCCCCAGAAGTCATAGCCTATATCTTGAAACTCAGTCCCAGCTGGCAGCGCAGAGCATTCACTCTACCATCCTGTCTCGACCTAACTCACATTAAAGAGCAGCAGGTTTACCAGGGAAACACTCACGCCATCTTCAAAGACTATCACCAGTACCTCAGCTAGACCAGTATACATTGCTTAAGGCCAATTGAAGGGTAAACAGTAGTCCTAGCCAGCTCTGTACAAAACAATATGAGGAAATACAATCAAGGCTCGTTCAAAATGGAGACAGTCGCTCTTCTTTCAAGGAGAGCTGCCCAGGTGGTCCTTTACACTTGCATTCATTGCAGTTGGTGCCAGAGTCAACAAACACAACTCCACTCGCTTCCCCGTGGTCAGCTGGGAACTACCCAGCTCACACATGTTGACTCCCTGATGCTGGGGGCATCAGTCTTGTCCCCATGGCTTCCGGCTCCCTTACGGGGCAAATGAAGGTGACTGCCCCGTGAGCTGCATGTCAGGGAGAGCACATTTCTTTCTCTGGAGAAGGATTTCCCATGTAAATAGCTGACTCTCCCCAAAACCAGAGGAAGAAAAGCTATCAGTTTTATTTGTTTATTTTTGTCTTTTTGAGACAGGGTCTCACTATGCAGCTCAGGCTGGCCTTAAGCTCACTTTGTAGCTCAGGTTGGTCTCGAACTCACAACAATCCTCCTGCCTCAGCCTCCCGAGTGCTGGAATTACAGGCCTGCGCCACCACGCCTGGCTTATCAGTTTTATTTTATGCTTTTACTTCTAACATCTGCCATGAAGCCGATGTGGCAGGCCAGGGATCCACCTGTACTTCCCTCCCAGCCCCCACTCTATCTTATTTTTCCTAACCTTTAAATATTTGAACCTGAGATAAAAGAAAGAGATTTGGGGGGGAGTAGGAAGTGTGCAGATGATTCTGTTTCTTTTTTCACAGTGGCCAGCAAGGGGAGTTATAGGAGCAACTGCACTTGTTTGCAATAAGTCTGTGACCACACCTCTAATGATTGATACTTCATCCGCGTGTGTCCTGCCCCAGACTTTCCATGTCACACAGGTCCTATTTTACTGTGCAATGCCAGTCTAGTCTTTCTTTTCTCTCTTAGCTCGCTGAACCAAAAATTAGTTGTGAACTTCAAGGTCACAACCCTCCTGGAATGGAGGGCCATAGGACATGAAGTGAGCTTTCTGTGCTTGGGTGGCATAAAAACCTCATTGTAGCCCCAAGTAGCCCAAACCCCTTAATTCGGATAAGACAACATTCAACTAACTTCAATCAAAAAGGACTTAAATGCAGGGACGTGGCCTTCGGGACAGCCGGCCCAGACTGAGCGGCTCATTGTTCCAGGTTCTGCTGGGGCTTAGGAGATTGGCAAGGCACCTGCTGCTCTCCAGAGTGGAATGCGCAGGTCAGCCCTGAAAATGCCCCGGCCTGGCACCGCCTGGGGCCTTGGTCCCCCATCCCCGTGGGACTGGAGACTTCCAGGTACAGAGAGAGTGGAAGAGCCCTCTGCAGTGGCTGGGGCATATTTTCTCTTCCCTTTAACCCATCCTTCATGCTTCTTAGCTCCAGCCGAGGCTTGCTGGGCTCTTCCAGGAGCAACGCTCCATGCCTCTGCCATGGCAACAGTTAATCACTAACCACTGTCACCCAGAAGGCCTCACGTCATTGGCTCAGTTTGGGACCAGGGTCAATGATTACGTCTCCTACTTAGTGCCTCAGGTCTGCTTTCCTTATTGCGGTCCTGGCTGCTGAACAGTTTGCCGTTGATGTCAAAATGGACTACAGACCAGTAATCACTCGTTTTTTTCTCTGTAGAAGTCAGAGTTAATTTCAGTGATTTAAAAAAAAAAAAAAAAAGTATATCTTTGGCTGGGAATAAAGCTCAGCAAGAGAGTTTGCTCTTAATATGTGGGAACCCTGGGGTCTGATTCCCACCATCACTAAAATAAAAAGTTTAAAAATCTTAAATAAATCACATGTCCTGTGTCTTGCTTATGCATAGACTATTTTATAAAGAAGAGTCTGGTGCTGGAAGTAAGAAAGGAAGATTTTAGCCCTGGCCCTGCCGTCTATTAGCTCTGTGATCTGGGACAACCCATGTACTTTTTGAGTCTTCAGGACAGCGGACAGACGAGATTCCAGACCTGAAAGTCAGGTGGACCAGGATCTTAATGCTGTTTATTACCATATGAGCTGGTTGACTTTAAGCAAGTGGCCATTAACATTATTCTAAAAGCTTTAATGTGAGAATGTATGTGAATTCCTGGTGTTGCTCCTAGATTACTATAAGCAATCAATATATAGTTATTATAATAGTCATGACAGTCTTTTTGCAAACCCTAAATATGCAATGATTTAAGCCTATTCAAGTGGTGTGAATAAGCCTGCTCATTTGACCATGCCCTTCTTAAGGGAATTTGCTTAGAAGTAAACCAAAATTACAGAGAATTTCCAGGCATGGTGGTACATGCCTATAATCCTAGCATTCAGGAGGCTGAAGCAGGAGGATTACCATGAGTTCAAGGCCAGGGTGAATTACATAGGGAGACTTTGTCTCAAAAACAAAAATAGTAAAAAATAAACAATTACAGAGAATTTTGTAAAGTTTTAGATTTTATTATATAGTACTACTATTATGGTTGATGTCTAGGTATCCCTCAAAGCCTCCTGTAAGTCATGGGATGGGGACTTCTAGAGTTTGAGATTAAACTTTAGAAGCTTAATCATGGTCCACTGGGATTATGGGTTTTAGTACTGCTGGGATTATGGTGTGAGTGCTACACCCAGCCTGGGGCAGATGAGGAGGAGACAGACTTCCTGTCTGCAGCCATAGTTGCTGTTTCTCCTCCAGTTTGCTCTCTTGCTTCTTGCTGCCACCATGAAAGCTTGTTCTCTGCCATGTGCCCCTCTGCCTTGGACCCAGCTGAATGTGGACTGAAACCTCCAGTAACCATGAGCTAAATAAGCCCTTCCTTCTTTATTTTGAGTGTCAGGTATTTGTCCCAGCAACAAGATAAGAGTAACTGAGACAACTACATAACATATTCAACAAATAATATGATTTATAGGATTATAATAAACATAGTTATGGGCTGATTATCTTTGTTTATAATGTAATGCCTACGAGGAATTTTTTTTTCTTTATACCAGTCTTTTATTTTTTTATTGAAGAACAAATAGCAATAAGACAGTTTCAAGACAAATTAACAGGACAGATTCGATAAATTAATACATTACAAACTTTTTGTGATGTTTTGGTACTATAAGGAAATTTTTTAAGGGTTAGACTTCTTATTCAGTAGGACTTTTTTGGGGGGCAGGGAGATGGCTCAGTGGAATAAGGACTTCCCTGGCAAGCACAAGGGTCTGAGTTCAATCCCTGGTTCCATTAAAAAAAAAAAAAGAGACAGTAGGGCTTTTCTTTAAAAATAATTTTATTGAGAAACAAATAGCAATGAAACAGTTCCAAAACCAATTAGTAAGACAGTTTCAATAATTAATACATTGCATATTGTTGTCTTAGTGGTTAATCATTATACAAGATGCAGACATGATATCCTATCCACAAATTTTTCTTCCCATTGAATTAAGAGAAAATAGCTGTTTATCTATTCTATTTTGAATATACAGATACAAAATGATTGCTCATTTATATCCCCTTTTTTTGTTTAGTTTTGCCAGAGATGGATATTCCATTCTCATTTAAATATGGGAGGTACATGAGCTCAACAAAATATTCCAATATAGTCCAGTAGTTCATAATAGTAGTGGGTTATTCGTAGGACTGGCAATGTCAGAAGTTGTTGACTTGAGCTTTTTATAGCATATTAATATGGCTTTACTTTTTATACCTCGTTTTTATACTTTTCTGCTGGATGGTTAAGACCAAGATAAAGCAAGACATATTTGACAAGAAATGTAACTTTTGTATCTGACAAGGTCAGTCAAATCCCCTCAGGATTTACCCTGAAACCCTGTACCACCATTTATAGATCAGTGTCAGCCATGTGGATGAGTCACGGTCATTGCCTGACCAATTGGATCTCTGTGAAAGCCTGAGAGAATGTTTTCTCTCCATGTGACTCTCTTTAGGCATGCTCTACATCATTGATCCCTTTCCCCTGTGGCCCCATAATCTCCTTGATCAGAAAATTTGGGACACAACTAAGTTACATGATGTTACAGTACACTTATGGTTCTCCTATGTCCTGAGTGTTCACTGACCTTGAAAGGCTAGGGACAAAATGTTGGCTGTCCTTACAGCCCTCCTTTTTCTCTAAATTTTTGTTTGCAAACTTAGGTTGTTAGCCCTCCAGAAGAGATGCTTACTATTATTACCCTATAACATAGGCAGTTGAGCTTAACCTCACTACCTGTCTGAATATCAAACATCTTAGACATAACATGAAACCATGAGAGAGAAAAAAAGAAAACTGGGCTCTTTTTAATTTTTTTTTTTTTTTTGCCTTTTTGAGACAGGGTCTCACTATGCAGTTCAGGCTGGCCTTAAGCTCACTTTGTAGCTCAGGCTGGTCTCGAACTCACAACAATCCTCCTGCCTCAGCCTCCCGAGTGCTGGGATTACAGGCATGCGCCACCACGCCCAGCTTCTTTTTAATTTTAAAACTGATTTAGAATACTATTTTAAAAGCCAGATGCATGCCTATAATCCCATCACTAAGGAAGCTGAGACAGTAAAATGTTCTTTTGGGACATGGTGGTGTGTGCCTGTAATTCCTGCACTTGGGAGGCTGAGACAGGAGGGTCACTGTGAGTTTGAGGACAGTCTGGGCTACATAATGAGTTCAAGGCCAACCTGGCCTATATAAGGAGACTCTGTCCAAAAAAAATCTTTCTATTTACAGTTTTAAAAATGTTATCTTTATAATACTTGGGCTCAATTTAAAATTATTCCCAGAGGGGCCAGGGAGATGGCTCAGTGGAATAAGTGCTTCCCTGATCAGCACAAGGGCCTGAGTTCCATCCCCAGTTCCAATAAAAAAATAAATAAATAAAATTATTCCCAGAAAAAAAAAAAATTATTCCCAGAGCCAGGCATGGTGGTGCATGCTTATAATCCTAACACTCGGGAGGAGGATCACTGTGAGTTCAAGACCAGCCTGTGCTACAAAGTGAGCTCAAGGCCAGCCTGAATTGCATAGCGAGACCCTGCCTCAAAATGACAAAATTAATGAATTAATGAATTAATTAAAATTATTCTTGGACAGCTGTAATTTATTAGAAACAAGATGTGTCCCCTAACTCTGTCATTCTATCTGAATAAGACTATTACATTCCAGGTCTTGCTGTGCCTAAGGAGGCATAGGAATGAATAAAATGCTCCAACTGTCAGTTAGCTTTTCCCCAGATAACAAAATACCAGAGGGAATCAATGTAAAAAACAGGAAATGCCTATCTGGGACACACAGACTCAGAGGTTTTGGTTCACAGTTGGGGCCTGTGATGGCACTAACCTACACTGCCCAACCCCCAGCCCTTGGAAACTGACCTTCTATGGAAATTAAGTGTCTGCCCAGGGCTGGCTAAACAGCTCAGTGGACTAAAGTGGCTGCTTAGGCAGATGCAGGGACCAGAGTTCGATCCCCAGCATGCTGTGCCAGCCCTGCCAGAGGGCACACTGAGATTGCAATTGAGACTAGACCTGTTGGGTGGGGAGATGGCTCAGTAGCATAAGCGCTTCCCTGGCAAGTGCAAGGGCCTGAGTTCAATCCCCAGTTCCGCCAAAGAAAAAGACTGGGTGTGGTGGCACATGCCTATAATACCAGCTCTTGGGAGGCTGAAAACACTATGAGTCCAATCTGGGTAGTGAGACCCTACAAACCCTGTACTAAATACATTTTTTTTTTAAAGTTTGTGTCCAGTGTCAGTGTTCATGGTGAGACTGCATGAGCTCTGGATGAGACTGGCCATGCCGATGTTGTAGGCAGCAGAGTTAAAAATATTCTAGGCAGTCAGACAGGGCCAGGCCCTCAAGGAGACAAGATGCAGACAAGATGACTTTGCAACTTGGAAGAGACAGACACTCCCCATGGGCCACACCTCAAGACCAGGACAAAAAGAGGAAACACAGCTACATACTTCCCTAGAGATGGGCATCAGGGATTGATATTCTAAATAAGTATCAATCATCTTGAAAGAGCCCTATTGAGTCACTAGCCCAATCCCCAACAAGAAGAGACCCTGTCCCATTTTCATGCCCACTTGCTACGTGACTCGCTTTCCTATTTGTTCCTGAACTTAATCAATTTTACCTGGGCAATGGTGCTTGTAATCCCCACCTTAGACCCACCTCACCACATGGTTTTCCTTTAAGTCCCTGGAAGAGACAGCTTCCAGGGAGAACTACTCACTCGGGACCCCTCCTGTTCCTCTCTTGGATAGGAACTTTCTCTCCCTCAATAAATCTATTCTGCTCATAACCTCCGTTTGTTCCTAAGATTCATTCTTCAGTTTTAGAGAACAGGAACTCATACAGATCAGGTCCAGAGATCGCTTTTTCCTATGTCACTTAGAGGTTCCCTATATCATTTGGAGGTCACCCACTGGAGATCAGTTTTTCTCCCTGTATCACCATGACTCAAAAAGGAAGGGCACCGTGGGTGCCTGTGCTGCCCAGAAGTTTCCACTGCATGTGCTGGCAGCAGGGCTCAGCGCAGAGCTGGACTTGCCTTCCACAGCGAGTCGAGCTGCCTGGTTAGAGGCCCGCTGGCCACGGGGGTGCCGAGGGCATGCGTGCAGTGTCAGTTTGAAGTGACACATGTGCCATGTGTGAGAGTAGGCCAGACTGCAAGCCACAAGACTCGGGGAGGAAACAAGCAGATGGAGGGTCCCTGGACAGTCTGGAAGTACATGTGTGGCTGTCGCAGCATTTCTGCTGGATAGCACTGGCTGGGAGTCTGCATCGTGGCGTGCATCTCGGGAGGGA
The DNA here is from genome assembly GCA_004027165.1 of Ctenomys sociabilis. NCBI lineage: Eukaryota > Metazoa > Chordata > Mammalia > Rodentia > Ctenomyidae > Ctenomys > Ctenomys sociabilis. The sequence goes on along the minus strand of PVKA01015403.1, from coordinate 23,678 downwards.
CACGAACTTCTCAGCCATCAGGGGCAGGAATCAACACTTAAGAAAGTGCCAGAATTTCTGGCTTCTTCTTTTATCTTCTATTCATTAAGTATTTTCTGTTCCCTCAGAGTATTTTAACTGGATCCCATTCTCTCTTTGTGCCATTGAGTTTTCAATGTTTCAAAACTACCTCTTGCTGCTGGAGTTAGAGATGCATGCCTGTGATCTCAGCCCTCGAGGCTGAGGCTGAGGCAGGAGGATCACCTTGAGTTCAAGGCCAGCCCAAATTACATAGTGAGATGCTATCTAAAAATAATGACAAGCTGTTCTTCCTGTCAGAACTTTCCTGGTTGGCGGGACATTTAGCTTCCCAGTGTTGTTAGTACGTTCTGATGGCTTAAGATGTCACCCATGAAATGCATTTGACCTTTAATAAATGACCTTGTTGAGAGAAAGCCTCAAGTAGTAATGATCTTGTGCCTACTCACCCAGCTGGAGTCCTTTTAGTTGATAGCACAGAAACATGGAGACTGTCGGGACACCTTCTAATAACTGTCCACTGAGATCGGTGTGCAAATCCTGTCCCTGCTGCTGCTGTTCCATCTCACAGTCCACATAACTGCATACCCAGAAGCTTTCCCTGTGTAGACTGCAATTACTTCAGGAATGGATGAGGTTCACCTTATTAATTGCCTTATGTAGAAGATTATAAAATGGGGCTGGGCTCCTGCATTTGTGAAACATGGGGAGAGAGAGCCCTGCTCCATGGGGAAGGGAGGAGGACAGGGAGGGGCTGGGTCTGTGCTGGGGTAGAGTGGGAAGACAGAAGACCTGGGTTTCAAACAAGATGTGGGGAAAACACTGCATCCCAAGGACTGACATTCATAGGTAATTCTAAAGGTATCTTGCTGATAGAGAAAGAGAAATAACCCTTTATGGAGATACTGCAAATGAACAGAGGTAGGGGCACACACACTTGTAATCCCAGTCCTCTGGGGTGCTGAGACTGGAGGATCACAAGTTCAAGCCCAGCCAGAGCAACTTAGAGAGAACTTGTCTCAAAATAAAAGAGCTGGAGATACAGCAAAAGAGTATCAAGGTCTGGATTCAATCTCCAGTGAGACAGAGAGAGGAAAAGTCAACAAGGGAAAAAGTGGAAAGTAATTTGTTGAAATGGAAAAAAGTAGGACAAAAGAAAGAGGAAACCCAAGAACACACCATCAGCATGCACAAGCACTGATGGCCTTCAAGGAGTGCACTGTGTGCCCACTGAAGGAGATCCAGCAACTCACAGGGGAGTGGGCTCTGGGTGGGCCAGGCTCGACGGTGCTGTCTGGGCCAAAGGAACAAGGAGTGGCCCATACTGTTGTCCAGAAAACATAACAAAGATGAAATCTCACCCAACAAGCTATGTAGGTAAACTACATCTTTTACCACCTGTAAAAATCTTCAGAGAGAGCTGGGGAGATGGCTCAGTGGAATAAGCGCTTCCCTGGCAAGTGCAAGAGCCTGAGTTCAACTCCCGGTTCTGCCCAAAAACAAATCTTCAGAGAGAGGATATGCCCATCTCCCCACCCCTCGATCTTTTCTGTGTCTTCAGATTTAATAAAGACTCTCCCCACGTCCTCTTATTAAAAAAAAGATCTTCAAGCCGGATGTGGTGGCACATGCCTATAATCCCAGCACTCGGGAGGCTGAGGCAGGAGGATTGTTGTGAGTTCAAGACCAGCCTGAGCTACAAAGTGAGTTTAAAGCCAGCCTGAACTGCATAGTGAGACCCTGTCTCAAAAAGACAAAAAAAAAAAAAGATCTTCAGAAAGTGAATGTGAATGAGAACTTTCTCTTTTCTTCTTTCTTCCTTCCTTCCTTCCTTCCTTTCTTTTTTCCTTCTCTTTCTCTCTTTGACACAGCACCCCACTACGCAGGTCCAGCTGGCCTTGCCCTCACTTTGCATGCCAGGCTGCCTGCCATTTGCAGCAGCCCTCCTGGCTCAGCCTCACAGGCCTGCAGTGCCAGGTCCAGCTGAGGACTAACTTTCAAATAGTTACAACACTGCCAAAAAATAAAAAGAACAAGATAAACCAGAATCTAAATTACACTGATCAATATAGAACACTAGATGTAACAAATTCAATATACCTATTTTGAAAGTGAAAACTGTCAGAAGTTAGAGTAAAATTTGGCAGCATGAATTGAGCAGTACGATCATTGACAAACTTAAAATATCAAAGGAACCTGTGCAAAGAAAAATAGGCTGGAAACAGTCATAGCAGACAAAATTAGGACTGAAAGCACCATACAAGATAAAGAATGATATGGAGTGGTATGAACTCTATAAATAAATTCAAACAATGTAAATTTTATTAGGAAAATAAAGAATGAAAGTTTATTGGATTTAAGTATTATTGGAGAACAAAAATAAACCTAAGGACGAAGAATCTATCTTTAGAAATGAGAAAAAGGAAAACAAAATAACAAAAAAAAAAAAAAAAGGAAAAGGCAATTAAGCTAAAAGCTGAAACCAGTTAATTTTTTAAAAAAAACAGGAGCTAGCCGGGTGTGGTGGCGCACACCTGTAATCCCAGCACTCGGGAGGCTGAGGCAGGAGGATTGTTGTGAGTTCAAGACCAGCCTGAGCTACAAAGTGAGCTTAAGACCAGCCTGAACTGCATAGTGAGACCCTGTCTCAAAAAGACAAAAAAAAAAAAAAAAAAAAAAAAAAAAAAAAAAAAAAAAAAAAAAAAAAAAAGAGAGAGAGAGAGAGATTGAAAAAGTGGTTACAAACCTATCAGAAAAGCCTTCCAGAAAAACTCATATGCCCTCCCAGCTAGGACTTTCAAAGAAAAGACAGTGACAAACTTATTTACCTTTGCAGAAGAAATTCTTTTTTTTTTCTTTTTCTTTTTGTCTTTTTGAGACAGGCTCTCTCTAAATAGTTTAGGCTCAACTTGAACTCACTTTGCAGGCTGGCCTTGAACTTGCAGTGATCCTCCTGCCTCAGCCTCCAGAGCACTGGGATTACAAGCATGAACTGCCACATGAGTCTGTAGAAGAAATTCTTCTAATTCACTTTATGAAACAGACTTTGGGACTAGCATTATAATATAGCGATAGGGCATTTACCTAGCAGGCAAAAGGCTCTCCCTGGAGTCCAACTGCAGCACTACAAAAAATAAAATAAAATATAAATAAATTAAATTTAAATTTAAAAATAAATAAAAATACATATAGATAAAAAATATTATACCTTATCTGACATTAATAGCAAACTGGAATCATGCTCCCCTTCAGAGCTCAGGGGTTGCCAATGGAGCAGCAAGCACAGGGGCTTTAAGAGGCCATTGACGCCTACTTTGTGAACACAATTAAGGTCCTTTAGAGGCTTCACACATCAATCAGCAACAACCTGTTCTTCAGCCCTTCAGCTACACAGCCTTCCACCTTCAGCAGCCAGAGACACTGCACAGCCAGACCTGCATCAGATAAGGCAAAATGAATGGCATATGCTGCAGGATGCTTATCAGCTTTTCTTCTAAGCTCACAGATCAAAATTGGAGAAACAGAAGAAGCCACAAGGCCAGCCAACATTTTGGCCCTGGCCTTTCAAGGTCAGCAAAGACTCAAGACATAGGAGAACCTGTATTGCAACATCATGAAACTCAGTTGAGCTCCAAATTTTCTGAACAAGGAAATTATGGAGCCACAGAGGAAAGGATCAAAGTTATATAGTGTGCCTGGGGAGAGTCACATGGAGAGAAAACTTTCTCTCAGGCTCTCACAGAGAGCAAACTGATCAAGCCTTGGCCGTGACTCATCCACATGGATGACACAGACAAAGAGTCTACAGAGTAAGGTACAGGATTGCAAGATAAATCCTGAGGGGACTTCACTGACCTCATAAGAAACATAAAGTACATGTGTTGGTACAAGTCTTGCTCTATCTTGGTCTTAACCATCCATCCAGCAGAAAAGTATAAAAATGAGGTATACACCATGGGGCCATAATAGTAAGCTGTAAAGGGCTACAGTGAACAACTTTTTCAGATAACTCACTATTGTTGTGGAATGCTGGACTGTGTTAAATTGTGTGGTTGAGTTCAGGCACCTAAATTAGTTGAATGACAATGGAGTGCCCATCTTTGACAGGTGTAGACAAAGGAAGGGGTATAGAAAGGAAGAATCATGATGTGTGTATATGGACAGTACAGTTGGGATAGATACGCTGTACTTCTACATAATTCTATGAGAGGCAAGATTTGCACTAATGGTGGTTGGACAGGATATTATGTCAGCTTCTAGTACTATGGACAACCACTAGGAAAATAACAAGGTAGAAGGTATTAATTATTGAATCTTTGATGTAATTCAGGTATAAAAAATAAGATATGTAAACAGCTACACTCTCTTAATTTACTGATAAGAGACATATGGTATAATAATGTCTGTAAGTATAATATCATGTATGTACCTTCTATGATACCAAAACATTATGAAAACAGTTTGCAATGTATTAATTTATCAAATCCATCTTGTCAAGGTATCTTAAAACTGTCTCATTGATATTTGTACTTCAATAAAATAAAAATAAAAGAATAAAAACCCTGCGGGCCCATCTGGGTCTCCATAGCTATGAGAAAGGAACTCCCTTTCTTTCCAAATTACCCAGTCCCTGCTGGGCATGGTGGGATTGACACCATCAGGAGGCAGGAACAGGAAGAACGGAACTTTTCGGCCAGACTGAGCTACATATCAAGTTCAAGGCCAACCTGGACTATCTACTGAGACCCTGTCTCAAAAAAAAAAAAAAAAAAAAAAAAAAAAAAAAAAAAAAAAAAAAAAAAAAAAAAAAAGAAAAAAAAAGAAAAGAACCCTAAAATAAATAGCTCAGGGGCGAGGACATGAGAGGCTTAAGTACTTGACTGAAAAGCACAAGATACTGAGTTTGATCCCTGATACAAAAATAATAAATAAAATAATGATAACCCAGTGTGAAGTCCTTTGGTATAGAAGCACAAGATAAACTAAGATAAAAACATAAAGAAAACTATAGATGAATCTCATTTATGAATATAGTTGCAAAAAAATAGAAATAAAATATCAGCAAATAAAATCTTTGTAGCTAAGGAACAACAGGTATGCTATAACATAGCAGATTTCATTCCAGAAATGCAAAAATGGTTCACTATCAAGTGATCTATTATAAATCCATTGCATCTATAAACTAAAAGAGAAATATAAGCATATCAATAGAGTGTGCTGTAGTTCACAAACTTAATTTTTTCTATAATTCTGGTTGCAAACTGAATTAGATTTAAACTGAACCAAATTTTTCATAAGGTCAGTAACATTTACCCTAACCATTGAATTTGATTTTGTTCTCATCTAATTTGCTTTGCAAGAAGAACCATGGAAAGAATTTAATTCATGAACCAATATACCACTGTAAATGTTAAAAACTTTGGTAGAAGTCACTAGAAGTCAAGTGATGTAATATGTCAGAAAAATAAGAATAGAAACTATGGAAATATGCTAGAGTCTAGCAAAAGTCAGCAGGCAAATGTGCCATAGTAAAACACATACTACTGCAATTTAAAAAAAAAAAAAAAAAAGATATATCTGGCCAGGCATAGTGGTGCATGCTGGTAATCCCAGCACTTGGGAAACTCGAGGCAGAAGGATTGCCACGAGTTTGCATGTAGGCTACAAGGTAAGTTCAAGGCCAGCCTGAATTACAGAGTGAGATTGTGCCTGAAGAAGAAGAGGAGGAGGAGGAGGAGGAGGAGGAGGAGGAGGAGGAGAGAAAAGGAAAGAAAAGAGAAAAGAAAAGAAAAGAAAAGAAAAGAAAAGAAAAGAAAAGAAAAGAAAAGAAAAGAAAAGAAAAGAAAAGAAAAGAAAAGATACCTACCAGCCAGGTGGGGTGGTGCATACCTATAATCCCACCTACTGGGCAGGCTAAAGCAGCAGGATCACAAGTTTGAGACCATCAGGAAAACTCAGAAAGACTGTCTCAAAATGAAAGTTAAAGGTCTGGGATTTATCTCAGTGGTAGGATACTTGCCTTACAGCAACATACACACACAGAGAAAGAAGAAAAGGAGGATGGGAGGAAGGGAAATGAAACAAGACCCCCACTTTACGCCAACACAAAATCTGGGCCGTGTTGTAGGAAGCAGAGACAGGGGCATCACTTGATCTAGGGGCTGCACACTGGCCTAGGCATTATAGCAGAACTTTGTAAGAGAACAGTAACAACAATGAAAGTAACAATATACATTGTATATACCATTACAAAGCAAATTCCAGAAAGACCCAAAACTGACATGTAAAACAAAACACAAAGAAGATAAGCACCTAAAGAAATCCAGGTTATTATAGTATATTCCATCTAAAGAGTAAAGGCCCACTCTGATCTCATCAGCTCACCTTCTACCTCTTACTGAAAGGTGAAAGGATATTCTTTTCCCACAAAAGCTCAAAAACTCAGAAATTAATAGAACAGACTATCATATTTAATATATAAAAGTGGCAGCAACTGTGGGCTTAGGTCAGCAGGATGGGAAGTGTGTGCTGGGGGTGCTGCCTCAGTGGGTCCCTGAAATCACCCATCCTTGAAGGGGGTTATTCCACTTTCAGCATCCAGCAGATGGGCAAATCCTGGCTGATCCTGACAAGAGAATTCCTGCTGCCAACTAACTTGAAAACTCAGTTGAAACTGCAGCTGGCCAACACCTGCCCAAACTAGATTAGAATAACAAGGTGGCCCTTTGCCAGCATTGGTTCTCCTGGAGGTCAGATTTTCACACTTCAACCAAGCTTTGGGTTGCAGAACCAGCCAGAACATGCTGAATGTCATCACTCCACTATCGCTGTCACCACCTTTTCCCTAAATTTGCCACTAAGTACTCTGGCAAAAGTATCACTGCAGTGACCACTGCAACCATAAGCCAGAAGTGGGAAATACTGACAAAGCCAGGAGTCATATGGGCACCATCATTAGTGAGGGAAAGACAGAGGAATCTGTTGCTCAAGGGAAAGTCAGTTGTCTGAGGGGCCCAACCAGAGGGCCACACTCCAGTTGTAGCTCTTCTTTTTTTTAAAAAAAAAACCGAACCAGGGATTGAACTTAGGACCTTGTGCTTGCCAGGCAAGCGCTTATTATGCTGAGCCATCTCCCAGGCCCAGCTCTTTATGGCACACAGGAAAATCGTTGTTCTGCTGGCCACAGCCCAGGCCAGGATCTTTCCATGTGCCAAGGCTCCAAAAGGTTGGTCAAAGAGAATCAGTAGTTCATTGGTCAGGTAATTCTTTCACGTAAGGGGCTGTCAATACAAGGAGTGATACAGCAAGCCAATGAAAATCAGTACACTTCTATTTATTATTTACAAAACAAACTACTATAATATGAAAATATTTTTGCAATAATGTATCTACCAAACTGTCTCATACACGGAAAAGACCTCACACTGGTGTTTCTCACCCACCTCTCTTGTTTCAGGCCAAAGAAATCAGAACCTCGCATTACTGCTTAAAGTAAGGGACATCCCAGGGCATGTAGAGCAGGGGTTCTTGCCTGCCTGCCTGCCTGCCTGCCTGCCTTCCTTCCTTCCTTCCTTCCTTCCTTCCTTCCTTCCTTCCTTCCTTCCCTCCTTCCTTCTTTCCTTCCTTCCTTCTTCCCTCCCTCCCTCTCTCCCTTCCTCCCTCCCTCCGTCCCTCCCTCCCTCCTTCCTTCCTTCCTTCCTTCTCTTTTGTTTTTGGTTTTTATGGGGGATTTCACTATGTAGCCCAGGCTGGCCTCAAACTCACAATGATCCTCCTGACTCAACCTCCCCAGTGCTAGGATTATTGGGGTGCACCATCATACTTAGCTTCAGGTGGAAAGGGGATCAAGAGATGGGAAGAGGGCTGGGGAGATGGCTCAGTAGAGAAAACACTTCCCTGGCAAGCACAAGGGCCTGAGTTCAATCCCCGGTTCCAAAAAAAAAAAAAGACAGAGAGAGATGAGAAGAGAAATAAAAAATTAAGATGCACTATGCACCTGTACCAACTCCCTACCTTGAGTGTACTCATTTTACACTGCAAACATGTGCTAATAAAAGCAAAACTTAAAAAAATAAATTTTTTGTTGTTGTGTTTGGTTTTTTGAGATAGGATATCACTCTAATTCAGGCTGGCCTTAAACTCACTATGTTTCCTAGGCTGGCCTAAACTTGCAGCAATCCTCCTGCCTCAGTCTCTTGGTGCTGGGATTACAGGGCTGTAACCACCAGCCCAGCCTAAAAATTAAATTCGATGAAAACTTTTTAAAAAGCAGTACCTTTAAATGATGGGGTCAGGGGTGATTTCCTTCCATGCACCACATTCTATCAATGAATTAACTCATTCAGTGAAGGTCTGGGGGTCTTAGAAAGGGGCGATGCAAGAACCATCTGCACAAGGCGGAGGAGCTGGTGCACCTCTGTAATCCCAGCACTCAGGAGGCCAAGGCAGGAGGGCTGCAGGTAGCTCAAGGCCAGCTTGCTCTACAAAGTGATTTCAAGGCCAGCCCGAGCCATACAATGAAACAAAAAATGAGAGAAAGGCCATCCAAATAGCTCAGCGGATTAAACAGCCTGCAAGCAGGCGCAGGGGCCTGGGGTTGGATCCCCCAGCCTGCCATGCTGGCCCCACGCCCAGGGTGTGCTGAGACTGCAATTGAGACTGGGCACACTGGTGCGCCTATAATCCTAACTCTTGGGAGGCTATAAACAAGAGAATCACTACGAGTGTGATCTACGTAGTGAGACCCTGAACACCCTGTAAACCCTTCCCTAAAATACAGAGAGAAGAGAGAGGAGGAGAGAGAGAGAGGAGAGAGAGAGAGCGAGAGAAAGAGAGAGAGGAGGAGAGAGAGAGGGGGGAGAGAGGAAAGAGAAGAGGAGAGAGAGGAGAGAGGGGGGGAGAGAGGAGAGAGAGGAGAGAGGGGGGAGAGAGGAGAGAGAGAGAGGAGAGAGAGAGAGAGAGAGAGAGAGAGAGAGAGAGAGAGAGAGAGAGAGAGGAGAAAGACTGTAGAAAGGCTGTCCAGACCTAGGATACGAGTGCGTATCCCAGAGCTGGAGCAGCAGTGCTCAGGGACACCAGGTACAGGGAAGAACAGGAACAGAGAGAGGACACAGCCCAGGAGGATCTTTCTGGTCAGGAAGAGGAGTTTGACTTTCTCTTCAGCGCTGGCAAAACCTTTCCGATTGGGGACAGGGAGGGGCGCTGACAGGGTCACACCTTGCCTTTTAAGGAATCTGGTGACTGGAAATAAGTACAGGGAAGGAGTATTTGAGTCAATCTGGAAAATATGAGGGTGACTGAATTATGCACAAGCTCTTTGGAGAGGGCACAGAAGACGCTCCACGATGTTTGTCAGCACAGCAGCTGGAGAATCTGTGCAAAGTCAGACCCTAGCGGCAGCACATAGGAGCGCTACCATCTGCAGAGCTGGTTAGAGATGGAACTCTCCTGCATGCCTCTCTCCACACCCTACCAAGTGGCAGTGTGATCGCCCCTCACAGGGAGGAAAGAAAAATTCAACAGAGGTAAGAAAAGGGGTCTCTGCACTTTTAGACTTTGTGTTTCTGGAGAAACCTTCACATAGAGAGAGAGTAAATTACCAATGTTTTCATGCCACAGATAAATGAATATACTGGGTCATTAACACCCCTCTCCAAAAAGAGAAGGATTCATAAACCCTGGAAAATACTTAAAATTGTATCTCTAAAACTGGTTCAAGCCTGTAGTCCCAACACTAAGGAGGCTGAGGCAGGAGAATGCTCCTATAGTGCCCAACAGCTACACAGTGAGTTGAAAGCCAGCCAGAAATACATAATGAGACACCGTCTCAAAAAAAAAAAAAAGTTTGATGTGTTAAAGTATAATGTTATGAAAGAAACTGTCATCATCTTTGTTGAGAAGTATGAGCAAGACTGTACCCAGATGCCCGTTTGTCCTTGCTAAGCTTGGCATGACTGGGTATTCAGAGAAGCCCCTGGAATGGTCTGTTTTTCTAGGGAAAAGGGTGAATGGGTTATGAAGCCAAAAGCCTAGAGCAAGTAGCAGTAAATGATCTATGTGTTTCTTTTCTGCATTAAAAAGACTTGAGGCTAAAGCCGGGCGTGGTGGCACATGCCTGTAATCCCAGCACTCGGGAGGCTGAGGCAGGAGGATTGTTGTGAGTTCGAGACCAGCCTGAGCTACAAAGTGAGCTCGAGGCCAGCCTAAACTGCATAGTGAGACCCTGTCTCAAAAAGACAAAAAAAAGAAAAAAAAAAAAAAAAGACTTGAGGCTTATCAAAGAACAAAATCTGAAACTGCTTTGGGTGGTTGATTCTGAGAATTAGTTAAGCTTGCTGTACAGTCCGACCGTACAGTGCGTCTCCTGCACCTCTGTGCTCTATTTCCTACAAGTCACCCCAGCAGGGCAAGTGTGGGACCCAGGCATCCTCAGGCTCCCATTTCCTGACTCAGTGAGTCCTTCTGCAGGCTGGGGATGGACCAGGGAGAGGGCAGAACCCTTCCTAGAAGGAGGCCCTTGGCTAGATGGTGCCTTGAATAAAGGGTTTGGCAGAACCAATTTAGCTGAAATGAAAACCCCAACAGGAGGGCATTGGTTCCTGTGGGAAATCCAGGTAACTGCTTCTCTGCCTGTGTGGTGTGGACCTCCAGTGGGCCACTTCTCACGACGCCAGTGCATGTGCAAGCATTGCCATGACACAGAAGAGGTACAGATTCCTCCTGCTTGGCTGGGTAATACTCGCTCTAGTTGGGAAGAGACTGTATCTGGTCATCCTCCCGGGTCACTTGTGCTTGTCCTCCTGTCCTCCTGCAACTGAGAGCCCCAGAGTGCAGCTCTCACCCTAACTCCTGGCTTCTCCTGGGTTTGGCAGCCGATAGGCCATGCTGGCTTGCATGTGTGTTTTAATCACACAAACCCTGAAGCCTGTGAGACAAGGTATCCACGCTGTATAATGAATATCCACATTGTGTAATCAGTGCTTGACAGATTCCTGAAAAAATGCTTGTCGATAACTTCCTTCAGTGTCCTGGGACATTTTACAAAGAATCATTGTCAGTGTTTCAGAGAAAGAGAGAAAAATGAGATAGCTATCTATACTATTTCTCCATTCTAGTGTTGCATGTGCTTGGAAGCCAACCAGATTTTGAACAGGGTTTAAAATGTCAGTTGAATGTGCTGAATATATAGTTGAAGCGAAGATTAAATTTCGTGTGGCTTGCTCAGATGAGCTGGGCTTGGGGTTATTATGTGGGGAGGGTAGGACAACTCACTGGTTCTCGTGGCACAAGTCACTGCTTTTAGTAAGTCTTTCCTTGCTTTCTCCCTAAATTTGTCCTGTTGTGATTTTTGTTCATATCCAGAGATTTGGGCAGTATTCTAATCTATTTAATTGCATCTTGTTTGGAAAAGTTCACCTAAAAAAGCTGCCATAAACAGAAATCAGTCATCCTACTGCGTACATTGCTCTATATCATGTGAAAAGACAAATGAAGCGATTCAAACAATTCCTCTCATATCCAAATTTGCGATTTGAGAATTTGTTCTGAAACTGAACAAATGTGGGGAGTTTCCCAGGGAAGGTGAACTTGCCTACATCAGCCCCAAATAGCACTATTTTGTTTGAAATTCAAATGGACAAGGGTGTCCTCTGTGTGACAGAAACAATTTCTGTTCTTAAGTTACAAACAAAGCTGCCAAGTTCTCTTCCCTCCCACACCCACCTGAGTGCAGCCGGAAATGCTCCTGATTCAGCCCACAAGTAGAGTAAGAGGCCTGGCACCCTTCTTGGGCCTGAACTGTGGCTGAAAGCAGGGCTCTCCGAATTCTCTGCACTGGTCTCCCTGACGACACAGGCATGACAGCACCAGGTTGCTGAAGCCCTGTGATTATTTCTGATGTATTAAAGGAAACTACGCGGGCTAGGGCTGTTGCTCAGCAGTAGGGTGTTAGCCTGGTGCACACGAGGCCCTTATGTGATCCCTAGCGCTGCAAAAGCAAACAAAGGAGCAATGGCTCCCACCAACCTCCGGGCCCTCCTTTCTTCTGCCAGGAGACTTCCTGGTGTGTCCAGGACCTGGGAGTGGTCACTGGCCCAGCTGGCCTCCCTTTGCATAGACTCCAGGACTGGAGTCCTGCCAATGACAAGGAGTTCCTGCTTCCCTGGCTCAGCTTAAAGGATCACCATGGCTGTGCGCTTGTAGCTCCTGAGGAACTTCAAGTTCCTCTTCATACACATGGCCCACGTTGTATGTGCCCGAAGTATCATCACTATACTGTAACACATGCACTGTTGCAGCCACTGATGTAATCGGTGAAGTGAACGCGACAGGAAGCTCATGGTGATAAGACATTCAAACTGGGTTGGGGATAAGGATAATCCTGGCCTCAAAGCTGAACTGCAAGGGGGAAGGGGAACTACCTCAGCAGCGTAAGTGCCTGCCTGGCCAGGATAAAAGGTCCTGAGTTTGATTCCTGGTACTTGAAAAAAAATCTGGCTATCTTTCAAAGATAGTGTTTGCATATCTCTTATCAACTCTGGAAAGGTATAAACAGACAGAAAAAATAGGATATGTTTTAAAAAGAGAAAGGGCTGGGATATAGCTCAGCACAACACCTGTGTGGCAAGTGAAAGGTCCTGAGTTCAATTCCTGGTACTAAATAAATATGTAAATAAATAAAGACAGGGACTTCCAGGTAGATGGTGAAGGGATGAACAGCAGAGGGCCAGCTTCTCTGAGATTTGGTGTCCACATGCTGGCATACAGCAGCATGAGTAAGAGAAGAAGGAGGGAGTGGGTCCCCACCCAGCAAGAATCTGAAATGAGAATTGAAGCCCACAGGCAGAGCAAAGTGAGAGATTTCAGTGTAGAAGGAGGTGGCAAGCAGTACCCCTCCCTGAGCCATGACCTGTGTGTGTGTAGGGGTGAGGGTGCCGGCGGGGGAGGTCAGCTCAAACCTGCAGACACAGGATTACTAGAGGGAGGCCCCAGAGGCCTCTTCAGAGAAACATGCCAGTAGTGAAAGCATGGACATGGTGGACTGTGAGTTATTGGGGTTCAGATGTCCCCAAGAGAAGGCAATGGAGGAGCAGCCACTTTGGAGGAGGGCCAGCTGAGGGCTGGTCCTATCTAGTAGCTCCTAGTGTTAGGGGGAGGCAGAACCAAGTTCAAGTTGGCAGGAGATCAACAGCTGAGCCAAGCCAGCAGGAGGCACAGGCCCAGCCTCACAGCCGGAACCAACCTGAACTTCAGGGGAGCTAGAGGTGCTGGCTTGCTGGGCTTGGCCAATACGGGTCTGGGCTCTGGTGCGCACTCTACCAGTGACAGCAGAGCCACGCCTTGAGGTGGACGCTTGGTTTTTCTTCTTCTTCCTCTTCTTCCTCTTTCTCTTCTTCACTTCCTTCTTCTCAACAGTTTTTTATTGTTTTTGCATTAGTATGAACACAGCTTCTAGTATTTTTGCTATTCTGTACTGTTCTTGTGCTTGTTTCTGCTCTCTCTCTCTCTCTCTCTCTCTCTCTCTCTCTCTCTCTCTCTCTCTCTCAAGTCTTCTTCACGTTTCCCAAAGCCCACATAGTATTCTTTGTCAACCAGGCTTTTCTTATTTTTAAAATATTTTTCTTGGTACATTTTTGATATACATAATGATCCACTCATCCTAAAGAACTTGCACCTGTGTATGATGTATCTTGGCTCTTCCTTTTCTCCCCATTGTCCTGTCCTCCCTTCAAACTCTCTTCTTAATTTGTTCTCCATCTCTTTTGAACATTTGCTTCCCATTTCCCAAAATCCCTTACACATTTTGTGCCTGGCTTATACTTTTTGAGACAGGATCTCACTATATAGCCTAGATTGGCTCTGGACTCACTGTGTAGCCCAAGCTGGTCTCAAACCCACAGTGGTCCTCTTGCCCGTTCTCCCAAGTGCTGGGATTGCAGGCATGCACCACCACACCTGGGCTATTTTTTCTTTCTTAAAGAAACTAATTAGAGAGATGGGAGGGGAAAACAAAAGAAATACAGTTACCAAAGTCAGTTCTTTTTTAGATTGTGAAACAATGTGACCACACTGGTTGGCTATTGTCCACAATGAAATGTACTTTAGATACAGGTCACATAGAAAAAATTATATTAGCAAGGCATCATTAATGTTGACCATGCCAGACTGATACTTCATATAGTTGTTGAATTTCATAGTTTTTTAATTTTTTTTAAAAAAGGAAAGTAATATTTCCTAAAAAGAAGGAGGAAGAGAAGCAGGAAGAAGAGAAGGAAGAGGAGAAGGAAGAAGAGGAGGAAGAGGAGGAGGAGGAGAAGAAAGAAGAAGAACAAGAAGAAGAAGAAGAAATAGCACACCGTGTGTCACTGTCTTCACAGTAGTTCCGCACTATATATGCCTATTTGCTTCCTTTATACTATTAGTATCTCTTAAGTCATTGAAAAGAAACTTTTATACTATTACTGTTTGTTTCTTTTTTGTAACACAGAGCCTTTTTTGTCTGTTTTGTAATCTGAACAACTTTCTACAGTTGTTCTTCTATTTTCTACACTTGTTCTGTTAATGGACCAGGACACTGGTAAGTCTTCGTTAATTCACAGCAAATGAATGACACAGAGATGCTGGACCCTGGGAAGTATTGTTTGGTACTAGTTTAGGATTTCAGAGACTGGGATGTGGCCCTTACCCTGTTGGTGACAGAACCATACTCTAGTTGTGTGGCAGCTTATAAAGAAAATCAGCTATTGCTGTAGTCGAGGTGTACAGTGAAGGTGGGGAATCGCTCAGCGTAGAGCTCATTAGCATGTGCAAGGCCACGGGTTCAATGTCCAGTACTGAAGCAACACTGTGCGTTAGTGCTGCTTAAGTTTACAGCTGAATGACTTCTTCAATTTTAAGGAGATGAAAGACCACCTTTCTTTCCAGTAAAATTGTCTGAAAAGAGCAGTTGTTCCCACAGCCAAAAATTCCTCACCTGTTTCAGAGATTGTGTAGAATGCAGAAAGCCAGAACCAACGGGCGCGTTCTCTGTGGCAGGGTGAGGCCAAGCTGAAGTAGACACAATTTTTCAACAAGACTGGAGCTGCAGGAAATCTGTCCTTGCAGTCCACTTAGAGGCCGTGTGCTCTGAGTGTGGCACGGGTGGGACTCAGTGGGCTGCCACCCGGATCAGCAGCCCTGCACCACGGCTCCCAGGCGTGGGCGTCAAAGTCACCAAATGCAGACCTGTGCATCTCTGACTCCTTACGGGCAAACACAGGGCAGCGCACAGTGGGGCGAGGGCGGAAATAATGGGCCAAAGCTGTTAATATCATGCTCTAAAATTATTACTCATTTTGTGTACTTCTAATCCCACTACAGAGTATCTCTTAAAATTTCAAAAACTCTTAAAGCACAGTGTGAGATTTTATAGAGGACACAGACTCACTTGTTCAAAAGGACCACATGCGGCAGAGGGGCATTGGAATCCTTCATTTGCGGGGCTCCTACAGAGCACTCGGGTGGCCTTCCTGAAATCACAGTTGTGCTGTCACTGCCCCATGCTTGCCGTGCACCGTGACTGCACTCACTGTGGGGGCGGGTATGCGTGCGCCTCACATCATAATTCTTAGGATGACCCTTCCCCCGCCCCTTCGGTCTCTTGGTCCCTGAGCATTTGCAGAAGAGCATCCGCCTTTTCAGCAGGTGGATCACGACTCACAGTGGTCAGAGCCCTTTACAACTGCAGTCACTAGAGAAATGATGAAAGTGAGGTCTCCGGCTGAAAGGCTGTCTGCCTGCACTCCCCTGGCAGGGCACAGCATGGGCATCAGAGACAGCTGCCAGGCCACCTTCCCATGGCAGGTGAGCTCTGTGTGCACTCAGGTCCAGCTGCTCAGTACCTGGGCTCAGAGGCAGGACACCAGCAGAGAAAGCTCCGGCACACACAGACTCTCAGCAGAAGCACTTACCTGGATTGCGGGTCCTCTCCAATTGCTGGAATCCAGTCCTCCAGGAGGCTGAGGCAGGAGGATCACAAATTCAAACCTGGCCTGGGCAACTTAGTGAGAACTTTTCACAAAGGAACAATCCAACAAGTGGGTGGTGCTGGCAGTGGGTGTGAAGGCCCCGAGTTCCATCCCCAGTACTACAAAGAGAAACCAACACTCCTGATTCCCCCACAGCCCAAGATGGCTTATCCGAGTCTCCTATCAAAGTGTCCTCTGCTTAGTTTGGGCAGATGAGGCTGGAAACTGATACACACATGCCTGCAAGCATCTACGCCTTGCCAGGCTGCCACTGCACCATGCAGTTGGTCCGCTCTGACCGTCGCTTCCAGGGACCAGTGGCCTCCTGCCTTGACAAATTCTGTGCACTTCTGAGGCTTCACTCCATTGGGTGAGAGTTCCCAGGATTTTCCTTAGTTAGAATCTACTTACAACTATGATACACTTCTGCTTTGTCTGAGCTTTTAGAATTTCTTCAGTGACAAAGACAGAATGGCAAACAAGAAGTTTCTAATAGACTAGTAGCTCTGAATTAATTTGTAAACTAAATAATATTATCAAGAGACACAAAATAGCAGTTACATATGAGAGGGATTCAATCCTGGGGCAGGGCTTATTGATTATATTCATCGATATTCTTTTGGTTGCAAGTGATGGAAATAAAGTCTAGCTTGAATATGTGCAGACTAAAATTCTTGGGCTGGGGCTGTAGCTCGGTAGTTAAGCTTGTGCTTAGCATGTGCAAAGCCCTGGATTCACTCCCCAGCACCACAGAGAGATGCGTCTCCAAAGCAGCATAGAGCATCAAGCCTCGGGAAGACAAGGCCATGGCCAGCAGTGTTTGATGACTGTGCTCAAGGCTGGGAACATCACCACTCTGGGGGACCACCTGGGCGACTCTCCTTGAAAGAAATGCAGTTGTCTGTATTTTGGCTGGCCTGAGCCGGTTTCCATGCATTGATATGTGCAGAGCTGGCTAACACTTTTCCTGATCCCTTCAATTGGCTTTAAGCAATGCACACTGGCTGGTGGTAGTCTTTGAAGATGGCATGCGTGTTTTCCTGGAAACCCCCACCTGCTGCTCTTTAATACAATCTGGGTTGAGACGGGATGAAGAGCCAATGCTCCAGACTGTCAGCTGGGATTGAGCCTTGAGACAGAGGCTATGACTTCGTGGGGTTTGAAAGATTGCAGAGCGGAAGCACTGAACCCCAAAACATTAGATACTATGTGTAATGCAGATTACTCTCTGCATATTCTTCTCTGCATATCCCAGAGGTAAATACAGGCCTGCTACCCAGCCCAGCTCTCAGTATTCACCTGCTTCCCACCATTCTGTCACTCACGCTCAAGCCTGAATAAAACCTGGATTCAGCACTTGGTCAAGGCCTTTGTTCCGATTAGCCATCACCATGACTGGGCTTAGGGCCCCTTGTCTCCCCAAAATTATAAATATCCTTTAGTGTCTTTTTTCTCACGATGGGTTGCACTGAAAGTGGTAGATTGGAATTAACTTGAGGGGATTCCAATAACTTATCCATGGGATTACAAACACAAACTTTGTTGTCTGAGACAAGGACCAGAAAGGGCTCTGTATAACCACAATCTGTGATACTGGCATTCCCAAGGCTTCTGTCTTTTCTATCTTGATACTTGCTGCTCCATTCTCTGTTTTTTGTCAAAATTCAGGAGAGAAGGCGGGCATGGTGGCGCATGCCTGTAATCCCAGCACTTGGGAGGCTGAGGCAGGAGGATTGTTGTATGTTCGAGACCAGCCTGAACTACAAAGTGAGCTTAAGGCCAGCCTGAACTGCACAGTGAGACCCTGTTTCAAAAAGACAAAAAAAAAAAAAAAAAAATAATAAAAAAATTCAGGAGAGACTATTTCCCTTTGTTGTTTTTGCCTTTTTCTGACCGTTGAAAATTCAAAGAAGACAGGATAATTTATGAGATACTCATCTTTGAAAGAAATTAGATTTTGGGCAAAGATCATAAAAGTGGGACATATTTAGCAAGTCTAAGTGCTAGAATTTCTAGGTTGTGGGGACAATCTGTTTGAAAAAGAAGGGTAGAAAATTCATCGTGAACCAGCATTTTTCCGTGCAGGGAGTTCTCAGGGTTGCATTTAGGAGCGTCCTACCATTGAGCTATACAGCTTGGGCCTTTGTCGTTTTCATTTTGACACAAACCACCCTTGAACTTTCAACGCTGCCTCAGCCTTCAGAGGAACTGGGAGAATGAGGATGTACTGGCATCCCCAATTTGAACTAGCATTTTTATAGGAACCCTATATCACCAGCCCCTCCAGCATTCTACAGAATAAGTACAATAGGTGTTGCTCTTGGATTCCTTTCTTACCTTCTGATGCACCCATCCACACACTACTAAGGTGTTGGCTGCCAATGGTTCAGACCTCTTCCCTGCCATTGGAAATGGCCCCTGTAGAACAGGTGGTGCCTTGAACAGCTGTATTCTCTTCTCTAGCTGAGATCCAGCACACACACTCCCCCCATAAAAGCTGTGTTGGAGGCAGAGTTGTGGGTAGACTGGCTTTGGGAAGATTGCACGGTGAGGGCTCTAGGTCCTCAGGGCTTAATCCTCTAGTGGGCTTATAGCTCCGTGGGCTGCCTGGAGATGGGGTCTAATTGACTCAAGGCTTTGAAGGGCACAGTGAGTCTCCTGGCCTTCTGGACTCTCTTCCTGTTTGTTGATGGCTGTAGGGTGAGCAGTGTTCATTTTCCACACCATTCACCATGATGTTTCTGCCTCACCACAGGCCAGAAAAGCAATGGAGCCGACTGAGCTTGGACTAAGAGCTCTGAAGCCGGGAACCAAAGTTGCCTTAGCTTAAACCTTTCCTCCTTTAAGCTGCGTGAGTTGAGTACTGTGTCACAGCAACAAAAAGCCGACACACACTCCTGTGTAGGAAAACTCTGCATGCTCACAGACTTACCAAATTCTGTGTATTTTCCTGACAGTCACATTAATTAGATGGCTAGAGATGTCATAAGAAAACACCACAGTGTTGGTGGCTTGAACAACCAGAATTTCTTTTGCCCTAACTCTATAGTCTGGAAGTGTCAGATGAAAGCATTGACAGTGCTGATCTCTCCTGCAATTGCTTGCCTTAGCTTAAAGATGTTCATCTTATAGTTTTAAATTCTATCAACTTTTTTCTTCTTTTTATTAGTTATATTTGCAGTACATAATAGTTACCTCCACCCTGGAGACTTGGTACACACACCTAACATACATTAATGCTTTCTTGGCTTCCTTTTCCTTGTCCCTCCCTCCCCACACCCTCCACCTCCCGATCCTCCCTGCAGCCTTCTCTCCGTGCTGGTGCCTCCCAGCTGTTGCTGTGCCAGCCCCGCCCCTGGGGTGTACTGAGATGGTGACTGAAGCTGGGTGTGGTGGCACACCCCTGTAATCCCAGCTCTTGGAAGTCTGTAACCAGGAAAATCACTACAAGTCCGATGTAGTGATGAGACCCTGAACACCCTGTAGATACTTCCCTAAAACACAAAAATAAAAATGAAAATAATAAATAAATAAAATTCAAAACACATTGATGAGCCCAGCATGGTGGCATGTGTCTGGCATCTCACATGCCGGGAGCAGTAAGGTAGGAGGATCACCAGCGTGAAGCCAGTTTGAGCAATTTAGTGGAACTTTGTCTTAAGACAACATGTGAAAAGCCCTGGGGATGTGACTCAGTGGCAGAACCCTTGCCTAACACAGCCCTGGGATCTTCCAGGCCTGTAGCTCAAAAAATCATATACGGTATATATTCAGCTCAAAGGTTGTGTTCCCATGAACTTGAGAGGCTCTTACCAGCTAGACTGGGAACCAAAGGAAAGCGCTATACAGAAGATATGCATCTATATGTAATTCTAATATATAAGGCCTAAAACCAAATCTTGGCAGTTCTTAAAGTGGGCTTTTATCTGGTCATTCTCCTTTTATCTCCTCTGATTCTGTGTCAGTATAAAGAGAATTATTCCTATCCTGGCATATAAATTCATATTTTTTTGCCCTAAATGCTGTTAATTATCATGAAGTAGTAAGTACAAATAGGATTTTGAGTAAAATATAAGTAACATAACTTGCCAAGAATGACTAGTGTTATACATTAGTCTAGAAAAGAAAACCTCATGCATGGTGTACATGACCACACCGCCCCTCCTGGGGAGGCTCCTGGGCTCTTTTGTGGCCGAGCGCTTGATACCCACAATGCCCTTCTGCCCTGTGGTTCAGTGGACATACAATGTCCACTACTCTGCCACCCACCAGCCTCTGCATGGTCCTCTGGCAATGCTTTCACAATTCAGTCTGGGCCACCGGGTCTTCACACACAGGTTCCTGTGATACCTTTCGGGAGACACTGAAGAATAAAGGGGCTAGAAGCCTGTGCTCAGAATCAGCAAGTGCTGCCCTGAGCCCACTTCCCACAGGTCTGCTGTGCTGTGTAGCCAGAGCAGCTGGAAGCCAGTGAGAGCTCAGGGACCCTGTCTTCATGAGGACTCCCCTGTCCCATGCCAGTATAGCTAGGCTTCCTTAGCCTTTGCCCTGAAGCAGCCTGGTTTCCAGAGACACGAACACCAGCAGGGTCATCGCTGCCTGTGGGACCTGTGGGACCTGCCCCAGGGTTTCTTCTGCTGGGTGGGAATGGAGGGAGTGTGAATGGCAGTGTGGCTACAGAGGGCTGAGGGCAAGCTTTACATCCACGGCAAAATGAAAATCATACCTGACAATTGTTGCAAGTCTTGTTGATAGTGTGGGAAGAGGCACTCTCGCATCATTGAAGGAAATTAGACAATAGATGCCAATTAGGAAATAGACTGTATTCGTGATTTGATTCAATGATTTTGCAGCAGAAAACGTCCCACCAGCCAGGGTGCTTCAGCTGCCCAGGGACTAGTTCCTGTTACGGTTCCCGTTACTACTGCCTCCTCAAAACGGCTGGTCGGCGTGATTCACAGCTGCTCACTACCATGCATATTGTAAGAACAGACAGCCATGTACTCTACCTTGTTTTTCTCCTTTCAGCGCCACAGAAGCTCCCTTCCCAGGCCTTCAAGGTGTGATATTTTGAGAGACAATGATTCCCTGCCAGTGCCCATCACTGTAAAAGAAATCTGTCCCAAAATCCTGGGTGTCATTTTGGTGTTTCTAACTGACATTGCATCTGGTGTGTTAGCTGAGAAGCCCAACTATGCGGATCTCTTTGGTCACCAGTTGTAGCCATGGTGGACAGAGCAAAGCTCTCTTCAGGTCCTGAGGGGAGGGTGTGTGCCTCTGAGGTTTCTGAAGTTCCCTTGGAGTTCTGGAGGAGGATTTTTGATTTCCCACTGAGCAGCTCACATCTCACTGATCAAGACCCACTTGAGGAAGGGGCTTAGAATATTTAATCTCTGAGTGCCTGCTGAGTGAATGTGTGAGCTAATAGAATAGACGGTGTAAGCAATAGTCACAGTGCACAGTTCCATCTGTGCACCAAGACTGAGAAACACAGTTTGGGCCCTCACTTATGGTTCTGTGTCAATCAACCAATGGCATAACAGAGACCCTGCGCCCTCTAGAGCTGAGTCATGACCAAGTCCCATGAAGGTACAGTCATATGGGCATCTGAATGGTCTCTCTGAGAGGGACACCCACCCTTAGTTGCGCCACTGTTCAACGATATACAACGCATATACAGGGAACCAGAAATCTGAATTAATTAGTTTAAACACAATAGTCCTTGCCCAAGAATTTTGAAAGGGGATTTTCTGATATTATGGAGTACTAAACTACTCAAAGAAAAAAAGAGATCCATTCTTCCTGGCAATTCCTTGGCACCCTATCAGGCACCGCAGCTGCTGCCAACACCTATAGCTTCACTCCCACTCCCTACTCATCTATTTTTAGCCAGTTGAACCAGTTACAGCTTGCCCTTGCCTGCATTTGGCCTCGGGGCCCTCTCCCCAAATCTGCTTCCTGGCTACCCTTACAGCTTATTCTGCTCAGACAGCATCGTCTAACACCCACCCGAGAGGACGGTCAGCCGTTCCTTCTAACTGTGCCACACAAAAGCACTGCCACTTTTGACTGAAGAAAAAATCAGACTGTCAGCCCAGATGAATGAGTGGCCATGGCCTTTCCCAGAGGTCAACCTGCCAAGAAGCATAAAGTCAGTCAAGCACTTCTCAAGGACATCAAAGAGTGGAAACAGAAAGGCCATCTATGTGTCAAAAGTTAGCACTGTTACCCAAAAGCCTGATGGAAGGACTATGAGCACTTAACCAGTGGAACTGAACTCTGCCTTCAAATGTCCCCTCTGCCAGCCAAGGGTTGCCATCACCAGGACAATTGGAACACCTGCCTTTCACTCCTTTTGCCAGGCAAAAACTTCCAGCCTGGGAGGACATTGGTCACTGAGCCAGTCGCCTCCCTCTCATTTAACCCTGCACTTTCCCTAAGAAGATGTGATGCCTGCATCAGCCTGAGACAGTAACTGCAATCCTGAAACTTGAAAGCTCTTCTCCCAGAGGTTTGCGCCAAAGGCTCACCTCGAGGCCTGACCACTAACCACAGCGGCTGAGCTCTGGGACCCCCACTGACCATATCCTGTCATGGGAAGCACACAGGCATCCAGCCAAACCTCAGCCATCTCAATCAGGTCAGGATCCTGATGGACTGTGAATCTTCTTAAGACACCCTCTTCCTGCAATAAAAGCGCTCACCAGGGGCTGCCAGCCAGTGCAAGGCCTCCATGCACCATGCACCGTGTGATTCCAAACCCATAGCCCCTTTTGGGGTTGTTATGACCAAGGCCACCTGGTTTACATGTCTAGATTTAAAAGAAGCCTTCCTAGACCTGTTAGTTGCTCCCATAATCCCTTTCAACTGGGAAGTTTCTAGACAAAATACTACTCACTTGGACTCAGTTGCCACAGGGGTTAATTATGCTCCTATTATTTGAGGGAAGGGTCTGACAACAGATCTGGCCGCTTCAAGATAGCATGTTTCTCTGTCCCCTTCTACCTACCATCATACTCCCCCAAAAATACAATTATACATTTAGAGGCTTCAAAATTATAAAATGTTTATAGACTGTCAAACTGATAAAATATACCTCTCCTGCCTGTAAAGCCAGTTCGAGGTCTCCCGGCTCCGATGACGCTGTGACTGCCCTCCGTGTATATCGCCTCGCCTTCTGCCACCCACAGCCTGCTGATACACCTGCCTGGACCTAGACAATGTCTTCTGCCTCTGTTGGCTCCTGTCAGCCAGCTGTTCTCTGCCATTAGATGGAAAGCCCATCTTAAAAGCCAGTTCTGGGCTTAAAAGCCAAATGGCCTGGATTTAGCTTCCTAAAGCTTCAGAAACCTGTTTATCTTCTCTGAAAAAGCCCTCACAGATGGTCTCACTGGTTTCCCCACTTAAAAAAGCAGTGCATTTCTGACTAATGATACCCAAACTGCCTCCTGGAAAGACTTAATAAAAGCTCTAGCCGGGCGTGGTGGCGCATGCCTGTAATCCCAGCACTCGGGAGGCTGAGGCAGGAGGATTGTTGTGAGTTCAAGACCAGCCTGAGCTACAAAGTGAGCTTAAAGCCAGCCTGAACTGCATAGCGAGACCCTGTCTCAAAAAGACAAAAAAAAAAACAAAAAAACAAAACAAAACAAAAAAACA
>PVKA01015402.1:0-50119 GCA_004027165.1 Ctenomys sociabilis | reverse complement strand
AGGAAAGGAAAGGAAAGGAAAGGAAAGGAAAGGAAAGGAAAGGAAAGGAAAGGAAAGGAAAGGAAAGGAAAGGAAAGGAAAGGAAAGGAAAGGAAAACAGATCCCTTCCACCAACTCTGGCTCATAATCTCTCAACATTTTCCTTGGCTAAAGACAAAAGATCTCTCATAAAAGAGTCATCACTAGGGGAGAGAAGGGACCTAGTGTGGATTCCCCATAAGTTAGATCAACCCAGTCAGTCCGTGACCACACTTAGACTTCGAGATGTGGTCACAGACCGACCGGCAAGCATTTTCTCTTGTATTTCATCCTGCTCAACGGGATGTTTCCACACCAGAATCAGGAAGATAAATCTGAAAAGACACTTTCAAAACACCAGCAGTACTCCCACAGCTGTCTTCACAAATTTTGTTCTCAGCCCTGCAGATGTTTTTTGTTCCTCCAATTGTGCAGGATCATCACCTCCTGGAAAAGGCTCCCTCTCTTGCTCAGGAAGTCTGAAGATGCTGCAGGTGGCCCAGGGTACCAGAGTACCAGAAGAGGGACTGCCCATATCTGAGGAAGGGCGTTGAACCAGCGGGCCTTCCCTTGCTTCTGGCCTTGAAGAGGCACATAACCTCCCCCGGACCCTATTTCCTTATGTCACATAAAATGCATCTTCCTTAGCATTTAAATAATTTCTGAGTAACCTCCCAGGCCTAACATGCTGTGATTTGGGCCATGTGAAATAAAACATGAAGTGGAGGGTGGAGGGGAGGCGAGCCCAGGATGTGGTTCTCCATCGGGGCTACCTGGCTCCACGTCGTTTTCCTTGGCTTGTCCCCAACATGGCTCAACCCGAGATCAGGTAACCCAGGTCTCCACCAGGGCCCTAACTCGGGATTATTAATACTGACCAATTTCTCCTCCTTCAGCCCCACAGAAAGAACACCAATTATGCATTTAGGTTTTTATAGGATAATTTGACATATCCAGCAGATATCTATGGTTAGTTACTGAGCACCTCTCAAGCCAGAAGAGCCATCTATTCAATACAGTATGAAAATGAGGGCTGTGTGGGTGAACACACTTTTGCAATCAATCTTCAGCTCATTATATTTGCAATTCAAATTAGATCCTGAGTCTCTGCGATGTGCATCCTACAATTGTGTTACACGGGAATGCACAGGTGTTAAGTTCCCTGCACATAGCACGTGCAGTATAATTTTGGGTTCAATACAAGTACACTGTATACTGCCAGGGAAATTATTGCACTGATGTAGAATAGAAAAACTACAATGCTCAAGAAAACTGCTCCTTAGCTCATAACCAGAACTATGGCTATGCACAATGCATGGGGATTTTGTGGTAATGAGGCACAGTGTGACTTGCTTTTGGAAAAGCAAAATGAATTTGAATATTTTTACTAACTGAATGGTATTTTTAGAAGACAGAGAAAATTAACCCTGGAGAGCAAAACATTCCTTTGGTTAATGATAAAATAAAAAATACAGAGTATGTTTATTAATAAAAATTTCACCTATGTAGGGAACTAAAGCTCATTATAAATGAGACTAAATCTTCTCAAAAGGTAAGATAGGTTTTACTAAGATTGCATTCACATTACAGATGTTGCAGTATTTATCAGCTGTGGAGGTCATTATGGCAGTAATGTTGCACATTCTCTGATACAACTGAAACCAATCCTGTGACCCAAATACAGACTAACCAGAAATTCTAGGAGAATATTATCCCTTAATGTAAAAATAGAGAAACAAGGAGTACACTCATTTCTGTGCATCTGCAGCCCATTTGGGGTCTGAATTGAGGACAAGAGGTTATGTTCAGAAGCAGGTTTTACCTTAAGTGAATAACATAATTACCTAAAATGTTGTAAATTGGAGAAAGTTTTCTTTCCCTCCTATGGTGGTATTAGGTAATTGCTTCCTGGGCCAGAGGGACAAAGCAGAGAAGGCTGAAACATTAAATTAACAAGGAGTGAGGTGTGGAGCTCCCCGGGCTGAGGCATTTAGCTGGGGATGGCCAGGACCCATAAAAGGCAGCGAGAGTGGATTCCAGCTTCCCACTCAGTGCAATTGTTGGTGTCCTAGAAACCTGAGGCTGCCTCTCCCTGAGCAGGCCAGGTGTCTGGATGCTTGTACTTCCTGCTGACTCTCAGCCTCCTGGCCTCTCTCTTTCCAGCTCTCTGCACCGTGCCCATGAGAGCTGGGGTGGGGTCGTTCCAGAGGCTACATCTGTGCAGCTCGGTCTGATTTGCTTGCTCTGTGGTTTCAGATGTTGGTGAATTTTGAAGCACTAACATTCACCTAGGCTGAAATATTATAAGCAACACAGTAACAATAAATTCAACAATAGTTGCTATAATGTTGAGGGCTCTTATTGTTTTCCATGCCAAGCACTATACTAAGCACATCGCACACTTATCAGATCAACACCACCATTGTATGAACTGAAGAATATTGTTATCCCATTTTATAGGTAAGCAATGCAAGCCTTACAAACCAAGTCTTGGAACCTAATGCTTAAGCTCTCACCCCTGCATGTTAGATTCATGTATCACAAGAAGTAATGACGCATCACAACATAGCAGGTGTCATGTTTTCAGCATGCATCCTCCTCTTTGTGAATTAAATGCTTGAAATGCTCTAACTCTCCAGGCTGTCATCCCACTTGGGACATAAATTATATAATAAAGTTGCAGAAGTAGACGTCAAACTTTATCACCAGGGATCAATGGTAAATGTGTATTTTGTCACTCACTAGCTTTGTGAATTTATGTACACTCTCTTAAGTCTCTGGTTCCCTATTATTAAAACAAAGATAATAATTACATCTTCTCTATGAGCTATTAAGAAAATTTTTTTCCTGTATTTTAAGACAGGGTCTACAGGGTCTCAGTACATAGATCAGAGTCATAGTGATTCTCCTGTCTTGAGCTTCCCAAGTGCTGGGATTACAGGTGTGCACCATCACGCCCAGTCTCAGTCGCCATCTCAGGGCACCCGATAGGCAGGGCCAGCAGGAAGAAAATTAAGAACTATAGTATATAAAGAATACTGAATACTCATATTGGTTTTCAAGAAATTTCCAGTGCTCTACTATTCATATGGGCATTCCTCAGTCTAAAGGTGGCCTCCTGATGCTGTCTCCAGGTACCTTGGAGCATATTCAGCTGCAGTTAGGTCAGAATGACTCGGTGCCTCTGAGGCCTTTTAGGGCTGCGATTTGTGTCTGTGTTACAGGAGCCTCACTCCTTACTGAAATGTCTTTCTCCCTGTCTCAACAAAGACTTCATCATTTCCTTACTCAAATGTCTTAACATAGTCACCCAGAGACTACCTATGAAACACCAAGCTCACCTCACCTTCATCTTTTAATGAGGTACATCGTGTCACCATCATGTGGGCCCTGGACTCTCCACAGAGAGGCCACATCTCCCAGGTAGGCAAGTACATATAATATATTTCTTTAACTTGCCAGACAAAGGAGTTTGACATAGTCTGCACCTCCTAGAATTTATAAGGCGAAAGATTTATGTGATCTGAAGAGAAACCAAAGTATATTCTCCTAGAATCCATAGATACCTCATACCCCCTGCGAACATCTCCACTTCCTGGAGGGAGAAGCACCCCCCCCACCTGCAAGAATTTGCTCCTCATGCCCTCCCTTCTACAGTTTAGCCAAGACCTCTTTAAGTCTGCACCAAGATTGTTAGAATCTTTATATTTATATTTAGAGCTGCATCAAACCCAAACAAACAAGGAAGACTAAACAAAACCTTACTTATCAGGTTAGAGCAGACAAATATAGAGAGAAATTGGAAAAATGTCTCCCAGAAAGAGATCACACACAATTTCATCCAATTATATCTGTTCTCTACAAACATGTATTTAAAATATTTGAGAG
Organism: Ctenomys sociabilis; assembly: GCA_004027165.1. Lineage (NCBI taxonomy): Eukaryota > Metazoa > Chordata > Mammalia > Rodentia > Ctenomyidae > Ctenomys > Ctenomys sociabilis. The sequence goes on along the minus strand of PVKA01015402.1, from coordinate 46,213 downwards.
AAGGCTACTGGTCTGCTTCTGAGATGGATCTCTAGGCTCAGAGTCAGTTACATATATGTGTCAAAATTACTTTGAAGGTGCGGGTTGTAACTGGCAATGCAAACACTGATTTTCAAAAATTTGCATAACTAAAATTTAATTTTTATCGGCACACATTTTCAGGAAAGTATAAGTACATTCCTTATGAAGTTTAGCTGCATATACATAACCCATTTTAATTCTTTTCTCATTCCTTTCCCCTCTTTTTCCTCTTCACTTTCTCCATCCCTTGGTCCCTTCCCACTTGCAAAAGGTCTAGCTTCCCAATCTTTGTTATCTATCTTTTATTTGTTCTTTACATATATTTTGGGCTTCCCATATAAGGGAAACCAGTTGAGCTTTAAACTTCTGATTTATTTGCCATAACATTATTAGCTCATGTGCATCCATTTTCCTACAGATGACTTGAGTTTATCTTTCTTTATGGCGGAGCAATACTCCACTAAATGTAAAACCAGGGAGCACTCTGAGTGGCCTGCAGGATGCAGGAGAGCTGTATTCAGTGGGCCCAGCTCAAGCAGGTGTGGAGCCTTCCTGGAGCCATTTAAGAACTTTGGTGGACTCTAGGTGGCCTGTAGGACTCTATCAAAATGATTACCAGGAGCTTCAAAAGTGCCAAGACTCAGGAGCAAAAGGCAATCTCAATCCTCTAGCCCATCCAGAACAAATCCAAGAGACAAAGACATACAAGAACTTGGAAACTGCATACATGAAATCTCTGAAATAATAACAACTCGAAGTAAAGAAACAAGTCCATCACACTATAGAAGAAATAAGGCCAGAAATAATCTCTCAGGTTCAAAAAGAAAGGACAACAATCATAAAAGAATTGCTTAGCATGGCTAAAGAAGACATAGGTAGAAAAATAGAGGAGAATCGAAAGTGATCAAAACACTGAATGAACAACACAGGAAAAAATTAGGATGCATGAAACAGATTCAAACAGACATCCTTGAAATTAAGAACTACATTCAAAGCTGGCAAAACCTCTTGAATGAAACTGAAAATGCACTTGAAGACCTTAAAGACAGTGTTGCAGTTAATGTGCATGAAATAAAAGATCTCTTAAAACTAAAACTGAAGGGCTGGCCAGATAGCTCAGGGGACGAAAGTGCCTGCTCAGGCAGAGCACATCAGCTGGGGTCCTATCCCCCAGGTGCTGTGCCAGCCCTGTCCCTGGGCTGTACTGAGACAGTGCATGAGACTGGGCATGGTGGTGCCCAGTGGTGCACACCTGCAATCCCAGGCTGAAAACAGGAGAATCACTGTGAGTCCAATCTACATAGTGAAACCCTGAAGACTCTACTAAATACATTTTTTTTTTAAAAAAGCTAAAATTGAACCAGGAAATAACAATTCAGCAACTACAAGGTGATACAAAAAAAAATGATATAAGAATAATAGGTGTTGATGAGGCGGAGACTATTTGCAGAAGTACTAGCAGAAAATTTTCTAAACATGAGAAAAGAAACTGACATACAGATTGGCGAGGTATTATTGCCTATTATTATTATCCACGCACCAATAATCACAATAAATCTACACCGAGACACATAATAATCAAGATCTCAGAAATTCAGCCAAAGAATAGAATATTAAAGGCTGCTAAAGAGGAGAAACTGAACACCTACAATTGAAAGCCCATCAGAATCATGGCAGATTTCTGAACAGAAAACCATTAAATCAAGAAGAGCTTGATTTCAGATTTAAGTATTTCAGATTTAAGAAAAAAAAAATTAACTTCCAACCCAGACTGAAAAATTATCTGTCAAATGCAATGGTGAAATAAGATCCTTCTTTGATGAAGAACAATTGAAGGAATTCATGCTCACCAAACCAACCCTACAAAGAGTACTGACAAATATTCTAGAAAGAGACAGGAAAGATCACAGCTTCAAGAACAACAGAAAGGAGCCACCAGACAGAGCAAGTAATTAAAAAGAGAAAAGATACAGAACCTACAGCAGGAAAATAACATGACAAAGGTAAGCCTATATGTATGAGTTATAAATATCCATATAAATGACCTCAATTCACCAATCAAAAGAAACAGACAAGCACAGTGGATTAAGAAACAAAATCTAACAACATACGCCATACAGGCAACACACTTAACTCAAAAGCGAATTCACCAGCTAAAAGTCAAAGGATGGACAACAATCCTCCACACCACAAAGCAGCAAGGGTAGCTATCCTGGTTGCCAGCATCAGCTTCAAATCAAAAATCATTAAAAGAGATCAAGAAAGTCACTACATACTTGTTAAGAGAAAACTGCAAGCAGAAGAGATAACAATTATGAATATATATGCACATGCAGTAGGAGCACTCACCTACATAAGGTAAATTTTAGCAGACATCAAAAATCAAATAAACAAGCATACAATTGTAATGGGGGAACTTTAACATGCCACTTTCACAAAGGGATAGGTCAACTAGGCAAAAAGTCAGCAAACAACAGAACTAAACCAAACTTATGAAGAACTGATTTGGTCAACCTTCACGAAGTGCTTCACCCCAGAAACAACAGAATACACATTCTTCTCAGCTGCACATGGGACAGTCTCCAAAATAAATGATATACTAGCACACAGAGCACTCTTAAGTAAATGCAAAAGACTTGAAATTATCCCAAGCATACTATCTGATCACAGTGCAATAAAACAGGAAATTAATGACAAAAGAAACTACCCTAAACACATGGAAATTCTACACCAGTCTCCTAAACAACCAGTAGGTCAGAGCCAGCCAAATAGCTTAGTGGATTAAAGTACCTGCAAGTAGGTACAGGGGCTGGGGGTTCTATCTCCGGTCCTGCCGTTGGCTTTGCCCCTGGGGTGTGCTGAGATGGCAATTGAGATGGATGTGGTGGTGCATGCCTGTACTCCCAGCACTTGGGAGGCTGTAAACAGGGAAATAAATATGAGTCCGATCTAGTAGTGAGACCCTGATACCCTGTAGACCCTTCCCTAAATTCAAAAAAACAGTAGGTCACAGATGAAATTAAAGAAGAAATTAAAAAATATTTACAATCAAACAAAAATGCAGATACAACTGATTGAAACCTGTGGGATTCAAAGAAAGTTGTCTTAGGAGGAAATTTTATAGCAGTAAATTCACACATTGGGAAAACAGAACACACCCAAATAAATGATCCTATACCACAAGCCAAGGTCCAAGAAAAATAAGAGCTAGTCAAGCCCAAAACCCAAGAAAGGTAGGAAATTACAAAGATTGGAGAAATTAATGCATTGAAGACAAAGAAAACGATACAAAAAATAAATGAATCAAAGAGCTAGTTCTTTAAAAGAATAAATAAAATTGATAAACCCTTAGCCAACCTAATCAAACAAGGAAAGTAAAGCCCAAATTCATGCAATAAAGAATGAAAAAGGTGAAATCACTACAGAACCTACAGAAATTCAGAAGATCAATACCTACTTCCAAAATCTTTGCTCTCACAGGATGAAAAACACAGAGGAAATGGACAGTTTCCTAGATACATATGAATTGCAAAATCTGAGTCAAGCAGATATACAAACTCTGAATAACCCAATAATGAGAAACAAAATTGAAAATGCAATTAAAAAGAAAAAAAAAAAAAAACTACCTATACCAACAAAAAAAAAAAAGCTCAGGTCCCAATGGATTCACAACAGAAATCTACAAGCAATGTAGAGATTTAATGCCAATTTTTCTCAAACACTTCAGTGAAATTGAAAGGGAAACAATACTCCCACTCATTCAGGAAGTTTTGTATCTGATAAGGTCAGTCAAATCCCCTCAGGATTTGAACTGGAAACATGTACAGTATCTTGTAGTTCTTTGTCAGCCAGCCATCATTGGCTATTGCTTGACCAATTTGCTTTCTGTGAAAGCCTGAGAGAATTTTTCTATCTAGGCAACTCTCCTTAGGCACAATATACATCATTGTTCACTCTCCTCCATGGCCCAAATGATCTCCTCGATCAGAAAATTTGGGGCATAACTGAGTTATAGGATGTCACAACACAAGTTCTCTTATGTCCTGAGTTTTCACTGACCTTGAAGGGCTAGGGCCAAAATATTTTCTATCCTTGTAGCCCCCCTATTTCTTTAATTTTTGGTTTACGAACTTTAGCTGTTAAACATCCAGAAGAGAGAATTAATGCCTGTAACAGAGGCAGTTGAGCTTAACATCACTATCTGTCTGAATATTAGATGCTTTAGACAAGTATTACTCTTGTACCAAAAAACAGAGATTCAACTAAAAAGGAGAACTACAGGCCAATCTCTCTAATTAATATAGGTGCACAAATCCTCAATAAAGTACTTGCAAACAGAATGCAACAAAGCATCAAGATTATATGTCATGACCAAGTGAGATTCATTTCAAGAATGGCAGGGATGGTCCAACATACACAAATCCATAAATGTAGTACACCTCCTCAACAGAACCAAAGACAATACCACACAGTCATCTGAATAAGAGTAGAAAAAGCTTTTAATGAGATCCAACACTCATTAATGATGAAAACCCTGCAGAGAACTGGAATAGATTGTCTCTATCAACCTAATAAAAGCCAATCTATGAGAAACCAACAGCTAACATCATAATAAATGGGGAAAAGACTGAAAGCATTTTAAAATCAAGAACAAGACAAAGATGCACGCTGTCTCTACTCCAATTCAATATAGTTCTGAGGAATTAGACAAGAGAAAGAAATAAAATGAATAAGGATTGGAAACAAGAAGTAAAATATCATTATTTGCACATGACATGATACTTTACATGGAAGACCCCAAAAAAGTCCACCAAGAGTCTTGGAGATTAAATCATCAAATTCATCAATGTAGCAGAATACAAAGTTAATATCAAAAATCAGTAGCATTTTGTGCACAATGGAGGCACTGAGAGAGAAATTGGGGAAAACATATCTTTCATAATAGCATCCAAAAAATGAAACACTTAAGAATCAATCTCACAAAGGAGATAAAAAATACATACAATGAAAATTATGGTACTCTGAGAAAAGAGATTGAAGAGGATTTGAGAAAATGGAAAACTAGTCCATGCTCCTGGATAGGAAGAACCAACATTGTGAAAATGGCCATACTCACAAAATTGTTACACAGATTCAATCCAATCCTGATTAAAATACTATTATTATACCTTAGAGCTAGAGAAAACTTTTCCCAAATTAATTTGAAACCAGAAGAGACCCAGAATATAAAAAAGAAGTCCTGGGAAACAAAGGAAAGGCAGGTGGTGTCATAATCCCTGACCTAAAATTATACTACAAAACTACTGTGATAAAATCCATGATACTGTCATAGAGACAGACCTGAAGATCAATGGAATAGAGTAAAAGATGCAGACACAACTGCAAACACACTCAGCGACCTTATCTTGATAAAGGCACCAAGCATGCTCACTTGGAAGAGAGATAGCCTTTTTAATAAATGGTGCTAGAAAAACTGGCTTTCCACATGCCAAACATTAAAACTAGAGCCGTGCCTATCACCATGCACAAAGTTACAATAAAGGTGGATCAAAGATTTAAATATCAAAATAGGAACGCTAAATCTGCTGGAGTAAAATGTATATAGAAATTTTAAGGATATAGGGTAGAGAACTCATGAACAAAAACCAATCAGCACGGGAAATACTTCACAGAAGCAAAAACTGGGATCTCATCTTTCTGAAAAGTTTCTACACTTCAAAGCAAATCCCCAACAGAGTACAAAGAAAACTCACAAACTGAGAAAAAATTATAGCCAACTGTCCCTCTGACAAAAGCCTTCTATCTAGAACATATAAAGAATTTTTGAACAATTAGACTCCCTAAATTCAAAGGCCCAATCAAAAAATGGGCATCTGAGATGAATATATACTTCTCAGGGAAAGAAATACAAGCGACAAGTAAATATATGAAAAAATGTTCAACATCATTGGTCATTCAAGAATGCAAATTAAAACAGTATTGAGATTACATCTAACCCCAAAAAAGAATGGCTAACTTCAAGATGTCAGCCAACCGGCCGGGGAGATGACTCAGTGAAATAAGTGCTTCCCTGAGAAGCACAAAGGTCTGAGTTTAATTCCCGGTTCCACAAAAATAAAAAAGAACCCTTCTGCACTGTTGATGGGAGTGCAGAGTGGTGGAACGACTATGGAAATCAGTGTGGAGGATTAAGAAACTGCAACTGGAGATCCTATTCAAGCCAGCTATTCCCCTTCTGGGTATTTTTCCAGAAGAACTGAAAACATGATCACACAGTGTTAGATGTGCACCTATGTTTATAGCAATGCAATTTGTTATAGCTAAATCCTGGAAACAACCCACATGCCCAACAGCTGATGAATGGATAAAGAAGATGTGCTACTTTTATGCAAAGGAGCATTATTCAGCTATAAAACAGGATAAATTTGAGTCTTTTGTTGATAAATTGATGCAACTAGAGAACATACTCTTAAGTGCAATAAATCAGACCCACATGCACAAATCTCATATTGTCTCCTTAGTGTGAGAACCTGAAAAAGAAAAATGGAATCTGAAGGGTACAATAGGAACTGGGAAAAGCAAATGAACTTATTTAAGAGAAAAGCGTTACTGAGTTGAGTAGAAAGACAAGAGAGGAAGTGGATGAAAGAGATTTATCTATGTATGTAAGCAGGGTCATTTGGACAAGTGTATTGTGCATTTTTACTGGTCTATGGAAAGGAGCAGTTAATGCTTAATGTGTTTCATCTCCTTTTTTCAATTGTTTGTAATTTCTCCCTTCTTAATTTCTTCTACATTTTTTTCTTTCTTCTAATTTTACATGCATATATCTGGTAATGTGAATAACTGGTTGGAAGATAACACTGTGTATTACAACAAATACTGTGAAATTCGTATTGCTTTATTAAGTGAAAATCTGTGTCACTTGTAATTTTTTTGTTTTAATTCTAATTTGCACTCTTAAAAAAATAAATATATAAAACCATACTTTCTGTATCCATTTTCTGCAGATGGACCTAGGGATCACATCCAAGATTTAGCTATTATAATTGCATATATATCTTCAGTCCTCTAATAACTGTTCCAAATTTGGTAGATACTAACCCTTTTCAAGCCACACTTATTTGCTCATAAAATATTCATTCAAATGATTAAATTAAGCAGAGTAGTTCCTACTACATATTGTAATCATGGCTATTTAAAACTTGACTACATAATTATTAATCGTTGACTTAAATTAATTCTGTGGTAAAATCCTATGAAAAATAAACAGGATAATCATTATTAATTTTTCAAAAGTAACTTCTCTATTTTCTCTGTTGTTTGTGTAATAATCCACCTAAATATTAAAATCTTCTTTTTCTCCATTAAATTATAAACCTGGGTTTTTATAAACAATGTTCTAATTGTTTTCTAGAACCTTCGAATGATATTATAATAAGGCTTTCTTACCTGTAATAAGAAACTAACACTATTTTCCACAGTTCATGAGTGCTTTATAAAACAGAAAGCAACAGAGAAGATAGCAATCCATCTCCGCCCTACAGCCTAGCAAATGTGAAGCCCTGTACCTGTCCAGATCTCGCGCTCTCGAAGCCAGACCTGCTCAATCACCCCATAAAGGACTTTTTTAAAAAGGCTTTCTTTTTTACTTAGTATGCAAATTTAGATACTGAAACAACAAGTCCCCCTAACTTGCAGACATTCAAGTTCTGAACTTTCCCGGATACAAAGGGACCTCAAATTGCAAATGTCTGCACATACAAAAAAAAAAAGAGATCACAGAGGCACCTCATGTGTCTGCGTGACACTCACAGTTGTGCTGCTGTGTGCTCACCACAGAGTGGGAGTGTGCAGTAGTGCAGCACAGTGAGGGAATCCCTGTGTGTGTGTGTGTGTGTGTGTGTGTGTGTGTGTGTGTCTGGGGGGTTTTATGCTTCACTTTGACCACCTGTGTCAAAGCTGTCACTTGGGTGGACTTACGAATGAATCCAGCTTATAAAGACTGTGCTGACAGAACTCCTGTTAAGTCAGGACACTCACGTAAGTCAGGGCCTTGCAATGTGAAATTTGCTCTTTGTGAGCTAGTAATGATTGGAGAATATTTTAGATGTGTGAAGGTGGATTCAAAAACACAAAAATGATTTTGGTGAGATAGCCCAGTGGAGTAAGCACCTGCTTAGGCGAGCAGGGAGACCAGGATTCGATCCCCTGCACCACAGGCTGTGCTGACCCTGCCACCAGGCGTGATGAGCCAGCGACTGAGTCTGGGAATGGTGGTGCACACACGTAATCCCAGCACTGGGGAGGGTGAGACAGGAGGACTGCTGGGAGTCTGAGCTGTGTAATGAGACACTGTACTAAATACATTTAAAAATATTTTAAGAATCAGAAATAATTTAAAACCCTGAAAAACATAGTAAGTGTAATGATAGTTAGATCATCCATAACCTTTGTCACCTCAGAACAGAAAGGCTTATTCAGTGAGTTTAACATAAATCTTGTACCTGAGGTGGATAATGTGTTCTGTCTTACCTACTTGCCCTATATGTACTTTACTGTACTGTTGGGCCTGGAAGCCTGCAAACTATATTTTACAGTCTCCTTGCCATCTGGCTTTCTGTTAACTTCTGCTAATATGAGAACTGACAGGAGACTGAAAAATGAGAAGATTGTAGAAATGATTGGTTTCTAATTTCTGACAATTCCCCAGCTGTGGCGGTTCCAGCTGCAGTGGCGGCAGCCACTTTTAAGTTAACTCTCTTCCAACCTCAGCAGTCTGAGAGTCATAGCAATTACTGCCAGTGGGTAGCAGGGTTTTTCTTTCACTTCCTAGTGTTTGTTTACCTTTATTGGGTAACTGCTTTTTCTTTTAGGTCTCTCCAAATCTGTAATAAATTTAATTTCCTGTTAAATTTTCTCTCCTGGCAATATCTAAAGTGCCCTATGTTTTCCCCCTTGTATGCTGACTGAAACAGTATTTAAGCAATTCAGGAATAGTTAAGAGAAAGAATTAAAAATCTTTGCATGAGTACAAATTTCCTGCTACCATCTGAATTTTATGTTCCTTCCAATTAAGTTCTTCATGTTGAAACCTAGATTTCAGGGGCTGTGGAGATAGTTCAGTAGTCTAAGTGCCTGCCTGGCAAGGTCAAGGACCCAGGTTTGATCCCTGGTACCACATGCCACCCTGGCTGCCCACCTAAGCCAGGCACCCTGGTCCATGCCTGTAATCCCAGCACTGGGGAGGGTGAGACAGGAGGATCATTATGAGTCTGAGCTGCATAAGGAGACCCTATAACAAATAAATAAAAAGAAAGATTTAAAAACATTTGAAACCTACACTCAGTGTGACAATTTTTAGAAATGAGATCTATGGGAGATAATTAGGTCAGGAGAACAGAATTCTCATGAATGACATTAGTGTCCATGTAGAAGAGACCCGAGGGAGCTGCCTCACCCCTCCCCAGGTGATAATACATGAAGACATTATTGATTAATCAGAAAGGATGGTACCAGATATACAGAATCTGCTGGCCTATTAATCTCAGACTTCTCAACCACCATAATCGTGAGAAACAACTTGCTGTTCTTTACAAACTACCCTGTTTATAGTACTTTGTAGAATAGCTTCTGTTGATTAAGACAATCTAAACAAAATACTAGCAATTAATTTAGTAATGCACTTAAAAAGAAATTCATGACTGCCAGGTTGTGTTTACTTCAAGATTGTTAAGGTTGTTTTCTAGCCTGTCTGAGGTGCTTGCAGCATGGCAAGAATCGCAGGCCATTTATGATCATCCGATTTCCTTGCTGGAGATTTTGATGGAAAAGCCTACATTCATTTTCATCAATGAGAAAGGAGAAGAATTTTGTTGTGGTCTCCTAGGAAGGGTCGTAACTCATAAATGAAAGCTAAAAGTAGTCAACTTCCTTCTCTCTAGACTCGAAAATCAATGTCTGTAATCCCAGCTGGTACTCATCTCCATCCTGTGAGCACAAAAGAAAACTGGGATGAAATTGAACCAGTGGGTGTGGTGTCCCCAGATGGAAAGAATCCCGGTCCTTCTCACCACATCACCAACCTTGAAGCATGTTTCAGCTCTTGGTGTAGGTCAATATATATTTTATTAGTTAAGAGGAGTTAGGTTATATGATAGTTGAAATCACAAAAAAATTTCTCTTGTAGTACTGGTGATTGAACTCATGGCCCCAACCATTTTTAAGATGGCATCTTACTAAATTGTCCAGGCTAGGCTCAAATTTGAGATCTTCCTGCCTTACACTTCCCAAATGCTGGGATAACAAGCCTGCACCATCACATCTGGTTTGAAATTGGAAAAAATTTAACCAATATACATTTTTGTACACAGCAGTTGGAAGGCTATTGAAACAGAATAAGAACTTCTGAATCTCAGAAATAGTAAAAGAAAGACAAGCGATCACAGGAGATGAACAATCGCTAGCTTCTCTGGGGGGGTGATTGGAATGTGCCTGTCAGATACTGTAGGCAGAACTGACCATGAGGTGAGGGCTTTGGGACCATCCGGCCCATCCTGCATACTAAATCATCTGTAAGTTTCTCCACAACCATAAGTCAGAGTATGATATGATTTTGAGATTATCCTGCCCCCCCCAAAAAAAATTATTGCAGAAATAAACACAAATCCTTGGAATTAGAAATGTTAAGAAATATCTCATACTAATAATCAGCAACTTCTTTATTGCAATGCAATACAATAATACAGAAGGAATTAGAATATTTTACCTTAGCTTTTATTTTTTAAATTTTTTACCTTAGATTTTAATCATTAATTCCTCTTTCTAAATAGTCCAAGGAGCTTCAGGAATTGAAAAATATTTATAACTTAATACTGAATAGAATTCTTTTTTCAAAATTACTCACAAAGTGACTGTTCAGGATAAAAACTTTCTTAAATAAAGTAGTCTAAAATACCCCAGAAAGATCTTATTCAAAACTCTCTGAAAAGATTTTCAGCATTGTTTAGAATATTTACAGCCCTTTGAAGTCCACTATATACCTGGCACAATATCCTTAGGCTGATTGAATTTCTAATTAAAGAAGGAAAAAGAAAAAAGAGTCATCCTCTCAAGCAGTAGGCTTTAAAACTATGAAACTGTGATTTGAAATTAATCACGCTTGCCTACTAGTTCTTCAAACCCTGCTCTTCCTTCCCTACTGGCACTCAAAGGAATGGCCTGCAGGTGGAATCCCAGCTCCTGGCAGGGTTAAGGCCAGGGAGCCCAAGAGCTTGCCTGCTCTCTTCTGGTCACTGATGGAGACTAACCAATCCCTGTTCTCCTTGCTTGGAGGCCCTGTGCATAAAGCTGAAGTGGGATCTCCTGGTCCTTCTAGCAGAAGATTCTGGAACAGGTCAAGCATAGAGCCTCAGGGACCTTTTGGCAGTGTGGAGCAGCACTACAAACAGGTTTGGGAGATAAAGAGGCCACGGGGCTCTAATCCTGAAGGTAAAGGCAGCACGTGTGCGATTCCGAAAGGCAGTCAGTCCTCATTTGATTAATCATAGCCCTGACTGGCATCCATCCTTCATCGTGAGTCAGATTTTTAAAAAGTTGTCTATTTGTGGACCCTGGGAAGCACCGCAGTTCCGGGGCTCTCCTTAAAATCGTGACTAAAGGAACCAATGTCCTGCTTCAGGATTGTGTCACCCTCTAAAATAAAGTCTTCCAAAGGTGGTGACCAGTGGAGCAGAGTAATTAGCTGGATAATAAGTTTACTTCAGCTTTTGCCTAAGGAAGAAGAGGGCTGTACCCAGGAAACATCTGTATTCCAAGAGCCACAGTGAGGTCTCCAGAGTGGCCCCGGAGGAGCTCGTGTTTCAGTTACCTCTGTGTCGGATTGTGGTGTCGAGTTCAAGCACCTAAGTTGGTTGAATGTAAATGGAGTGCCCACTTTTGACAGGTGTAGACAAAGGAAGGGTTGTAGAAAGAAAAAATCATGATGTGTGTGTATAGACAGTACAGTTGGGATAGATAACGCTGTGCTTCTACATAATTCTATGAGAGGCAAGATTTGCACTAGTGGTGGTTGGACAGGATATTATGTCGACTTTTAGTACTATGGTCATCCACTAGGTAAATAATTATTGAATTTTTGATATAATTCAGGTATAAAAAAATAAGATACGTAAGTAGCTACACTCTTAATTCACTGATAAGAGATATCTGCTAAAATAATATCTGTAAATATAATATCATGTATGTACCTTGTACAATACCAAAACGTTTTGAAAACAGTTTGCAATGTATTAATTCATTGAATCTGTATGGTTAAGGTGTCTTGAAACTGTCTGATTGACATTTGTATTTTAATAAAATAAAAATAAATGAAAAAAAAATCGAAGGTGACAGATTGGGCAGAAAGATGACGCTGGCTCTCAGCCACCATGTTCGTCTTCTGGCCTCGCATGTTTTCGCCAAGCACTTCTCACCCCATCTGCCCAAGTAAATACAGGAGGCCACCAGCAGGAAAAAGAGTGGCTCCCCTGGCGTACACACGGCCTCCTTGTTCCCTTCACTGAAACTGCAGACTCTCACGTGGTTTGCAGTGCTGTTTCAGGTTTTCAGGGACTGCGAGAAGAGGAGAAAGTGAAACCCTAGGCTAATCTTTGGACAGAAATAGTCCCCCCGTTGCATGAACAGACACTCTAAATTGGACAGCAATCATTTCTAGTTGATTCCTAAGAGTTGTTCCTGGAAACTGAATTAACTGAGGACATGAGGGCATTAAGGGTCCAAACATGGGAAACCAGAGCCCACATCCACGTCCCACGAGCCCACGTCCATCGGGGTGAGGCTTGCAGCTTCCTGCCAGTGTGGGACTGAGCCGTCCTCTGGGAAGAGTGTCTCAGCTCCAACATACAACAGAAGCCAACTCCTAGCAAACTCACAGGAAACTGTTAGCTAGAAAACAGGTAAGAATTAGAGCAGCTGGTAGTAGACCGCATCTAACTTTCAAATTTCCAAATCATTTTCTAAATTTCTGTTTTCCTTTTCTAAGCTGAATTAATTTTTATCTAACGAGATCTAATATACAGGCACATTAAGAAGCCAGATCTGCCCACAATTACTGTAATAGAATTGAGAACTTAATAAGCATGCAGTTATATGCCCAAAGGAAAACCCACAGTTAATCAAGTAATTCTTAAAAAAAAAAAAGTAAGAGTTTGAAATGGTAAAGTCACCTGAGTATTTGCAAATAAAATCATTCTTCAACAAATTGTTTTAGATGGTGCCGGGCATGCTCAGTGGCATAAATAAATAATAGATGGTCTGCTGAGATTGTGACAAAGAATTAATGAATAACTACATGGTGTTAAGAATCTACCACCAAATGCCGCCTACGAGACAGCAAAACTTTTTAGCTGACAGATGGCTAATTTGCTAGTTCTGTAGCAAATTACAGAATAGACCATCTTAAAAAGGTCAACTAGCTTTAATATTTAGGACATTTGTTTTGCAAACCAAATACGTATTAGACAGAAAGCTCTAACCAATAGGGTGCTAATAAGGGTCGTGGGCAGCATATTGAAGTTGAGACCTGCAGTACATTTAGGGTGATGGGTTACGCTAGAGAAGGAAAACAGTGGGCTAGCAAACAATATTTTCTTTTCCATTTAAATTTTTTGTACTGCTGTATTTTCATATGAAACAACAGTAATAAGGATTAAGGGTATTTACTAATAGCCGTAATTCACTGCACACAAATTCTTTACTAAACACAATGCATGTGTCGTCTGGTCTCATGCTGCCTCTGTAAGGTGGCTTGGCAGATGTACAAAGAAGTGACAGTACGTTGCTTGCCCAAGAACATTCAGTTCTCTAAAGCTAGAGCTGGGATTCAATGCAGACAACCTAACCCAAAAGCCAAGTAAGAACCGTGATGCTTCATTGTAGAGGTTCATTTTATGTGTGGGCTTGGCAGTTGTAGCTGGTGTGTACTATTCATTTGGTCCAACATTCAGAGAGGTGGTGCTGTGGAAGTAATTTTTAGACATGACTACCAGTTAAAGACTGGTAGATTTTTAAGAAAGCAGAATCCTGCTCCCATGATGTGAGTGTCCTCATCCAAACAGCTACAGGGCTTAACTGAGGGCAAAAGTTGAGGCCTCCCAAAGGAGAAGCTGTTGTACCTCAAATTGCAACACTCGAACTGTGCTTAAGTCTTCCAAATGCAGGGTGGGACTCCGCTGGCAGCACTAGTTCTACCTTAGTCTTCATCCTACTGTAGTGACTTCAGACAAGATAGGTCGCACATTGCGTGACTCAGATCCTTAAAATAAATAGACAAATCAGGAAATAAATACATCTTCTCTCTCCCTCCCTCCCTCCCTCCTTCCCTCCCTCCTTCCCTCCGTCCCCTCATGGTTCTTTTTTTCTGTACAGAATCCTAAGGCATGTCTATATAATCTGAAATTTCCATTATGTAACGTTATTTATTCATTCTTCATTAGAATCCTATGGGCTAGGTTAAAAAAAAAGTTAACATTCCAAGGAGACTGGAAATCAGTCAACAATGGTGTACTATTGATACCAGTGATAGGTATAAATAGGCATAATAAGTAATACAACAAACTTCTTCCAGTCAATCTTTTGTTTGCCTAGATGTGTTCCATATATGTAGGGATATGAGTTGTTTATCTTTTAGAGAGGACCTATGACGCCTGGGTTTAATTGGTTTCTGTTTATCTCCTATTACTTCTCAAAAAGATAAGGGCCACTCACCACATAGTTCAAATAGAGAACAAAACTCAGATTCGAAAGTTGATAAATTCTATCTTGTAAACACTTCCTGAGGCTAATATAATAATGTATAGTCAGAGACGTAGAATCAAGAAACCAAAACCTTCACTCTTTTAGTACTCCAATGCAAATGAAGATTCTTTGCCAGGGTACAAGCTCATTCTCTGAAACATGCCAAAGGAGTGGGCTCTTACTGAGTCAGAGCAGCAGCTCGATGGTAAGTGCCTGCAAAGTACCTCTAGCATTCACCCTAGTCCTTACAGTAACATCTTTCTCCTTCAGCTAATTTACCCTATCACCTACTTACTAAGCAAAATTTTGACTTTTATCGTATGAATCATGCTACGAGTTGAGTAATTATAAGGTCCCTAAAGCATACAACAGTTAACAATATGTGGGTCTAGTAAATGGAATAAGAAATTATGGTAGGGTACACTTAAGAGTGGTGTTTGGTAGCAGAAATACTGCACGAACTCTCTAAAAGGTACCATTTGATAGCAAGAGACACCTAGCAATGAGCACGCATTATTGGCAGGTGATCACTCACAAGACTGCCGTCATGGGACCCTGGTTCTAGTCAGCAATCTGTTTCTCCAGGAAACCCACACTCCCATTCACCTTGGTGAATGTTGCCAGTCTTTCAAGCTTCAGGCCCCTTTGCTCATTCAAGATCATCTTGTCTATTTGCCGAAAGAATCAGAAGCCATCGGCCTGGACCGCTGTAACCATCATGGGAGCGCCCACCTTCGTTCTACTCTTCAGGAGGAGCTCCCCCTCTTCCTTTCCACAGATAAACACACCTGCTTCCTGCTTCAATCCAAATGGTGATTAACTCCGTGTGCCAAGTTGGCTATGCTGTGGTATGCAGCCATTTGGTCAAATGCCAGTTTTGATGTCGCTGTGAAGATATAGTTTCATTAACAGTTAAATTGGCAAATCTTGAGAAAGCAATCACACTGATATGAGCAAATTTCACTCAATCAGCAAAGACTTCATCAGGGAAAACTGAGAACCCAGCAGATTTAAGATTAGGCCACACAGTCCACACTCTCTCTGGACTCAGGAACGCAGCACTAGACCCTACTGCACTCTCCGGGCAGCTGGCATGTGCCCCACAAGTTTCAAGCTTGCTAGCCTCCCTAATTGCATAAGCCAACTCCTTGAAATCACGCTCTCCATCTAGATAGGCAAGTAGATTGATCATTCAATCCATAAGCAGCTCAGTCATTAGGTTTACAGATAGATCAGTCTACCTGGCTGGAAACCTCACACCAAAGCTCTCTAATATTTTCCATGAAATCTCTCTAAAGCAGTACTTTTAGCGCAGGCGCCCTGGCTGCTCCTGGCAGCAGCTCTTGCCTGCCAGATTGGAAGCTATCCTGATGTCAGCACACCTGTAGCTCTTAACTGCACATACATTTTGAAATGTAATTACTTCTTCGAGACTTGAACTGTTCATATTTAGTAATTCTTTTTGTCCCTAGTTATAATTTTCCCCTCCAAGTATGTCTTGATGCTAATATAGATATACCAGATTACTTTTGATTATTTATCTGCTCTGCTTTTCCTCAATAAAAAAAAAAATATTGAAAAACATTGGCCAAATAGCTCAGTGGATTAAAGCGCCTGCTTAGGCAGACGTAGGGGCCGGGAGTTCAATCCCCAGGCCTGTCACGTTGGCCCCTCCCCATCGGCGCACTGACAAGGCGATTGAGACTGGGTGTGGTGGCACGTGCCTGTAATCCCAGCACTTGGGAGGATGTAAAATGTAAACAGAAGGATCACTGCAAGTCCAATCTATGCAGTGAGACCCTGTAGACCCCGTCCTAAATACAAAAGGAAAAAAAAAAAAAGCAAAACATTGAGTTGTGTTGTTCCATTACGTTAATACTCCTTTTCATAATTTTTAATGTATTTTGTACATGGTCTCACTGTACAGTTAGGACTCATAGTGATCCTCCTGTTCTCAGCCTCCCCAACGCTGAGATTATAGGCGTGTAACACCTCGCCCAGGCTCAGTGACTGGCTCAGCGTGCCAGTGGCAGCGCTGCTGTGGAATGTGGTGCTGGGGGTCCAACTATGGTTCGGGTACTTCCAAAGTAGATGTTTAGGCCACTGAAATTTCTCGCTGGCCCTGATACGCCTTTTTAATGGAAATTTTATTGACTACTCTCTGTCCTTTGTCTGAAGAATTTTGTTCATTGTCATTCTTGTAGTTACATTTGTGGTCCAAATATCTCATTATTATTTAAATATCGTACCATCAATGTTTATCACTTAAATGATTATGCTGAAACTTTTAACATGTATTTATCTAAACATAAACTAAAACAAATTATTAATTCTTTTACCTAAACAGTTATTACTCAATTGTCTTACTTAATTATGGATGTTATCATATTATAAGTTATTTATTATGAGCAGAATATATTTATTGAGGGAAAGAAAACTCCTAAGAGAGGGACAAGGAAAGGGGCAAATGATATAGGGCAACCTCCAAATGACACAGGGAAAAAAACTGATCTCCCAATCTAAAAGGTACCTGGGAGGAGTTCGTGTTCTCTAAAACTGAAGAATGAATTTAGGGACAAATGGAGATGATGAGCAGAATAGATTTATTGAAGAAAAGAAAGCTCCCGTCCAAGAGAGGATCAGGAGGAGGGCCTGAGTGGGTTGTCACGCTTATTATAATTTAAATTTCACTTACTATACTGTTTATTTTGGGGCATATCTATTTTTTGTCATTGTCACTTCATTAAATATCAATAATAATCATATAGAAAACTAAAAATTATAGACAAATATTGAAATGTGAAAGATATAAAATATAGACAGAGTGAATTTTAGAGAAATATTGTTAAAATCAGTACATAATTAATGAGATTAATAATGGCTTGCACTTTTTAAAAACTATTTGCAAGCCTAAATGAATATAATAATAAAAATTATCTAAAATAAAAATGAAGTAGAATTTATAGATCACTCATCTAATAGTTCACTCTGTGCCAAAATCAAGAAATTTACATTGATTTTACTCTTATTATTTATTTATTTATTTATTTTTATTTGGCAGAACCGGGGATTGAATTCAGGCCCTTGTGCTTTTCAGGCAAGCACTTACTCTACTGAGCTAACTCCTGGCCCAAGAAACTTTTACTGATATAATTAGGATTCTCAAAATAGAGGGAGTAAGCAATAAATATTTAAAGTTTTAAAATCTCTGAATTTGGTTGAAATTATAGCACCATATTTTCAAGAAAAATGAACCTTCTGCACAACAAATATGAATACAGAAAAATGAAATTATCCAAAACTAATTGCAAAGAAAAAAATCATTAAAATATTTGCATAGAAAAAAAATGATAGCTATGGAAGAATAAATTAAATATCATCTTATTCCACATTAGAAAAAAAAAAAAGAAAAGAGCGAGTGGGTAAGAAACTTGACTTATTTATTCAAAAGACTGAAAAAGAAAAAAAAAATCTATGTTCATTGAATTTTATACTTAACAAACATAAAACTAAAACTTTGAAAACTAAAAGTAAAATATTTATGTTATAAAAACTTGAAATACTCTAATACTCCAGACGTAGCATATAGAAAGTAACAAAGACCCTAATCCAGAAGGCAAAAGGAGTTGCTGGATGGTCCTGGATAAAAAATAAAGAGCTCTCAAAATGCTAGTTATGCAGGACTATTTAAAATATAATTATATTAGACAAACCCATTTAAAATGTCGTTGAAGATTTCCATAAAATAGTATCAATCTTATGTCAGGTTGTATAGATATTTTTTCGTGTGTGTGTGTGTGTGTGTGTGTGTGTGTGTGTGTGTGTGTGTGTAAAAGACAGGGAAGAATTATATAAAGTAAATGGAAAATGGAAATGCACCTTTTAAAGTTTCTAATACAAGGGAAAAATACACAATGTCTTATAAGTAGATTGTAAGACAAAGATATAGTATAAATCATAAAACAAAAATTAAAAGTAAACAATATACTGAAAATTAATTAATATCAATTAATTTGAAATTAAATTAAATATTTCAAAATAATATTCAAATTAAAATTAAATTGTGAGTCCAACTAAGAGGCCAGAATGTTGTGTATCATATGTACAAATCTGTGATCAATTCAGAGTACTCACATAGTATTTGATTACATTAATATATGCAAAAATTTCAACTAAGAAAGAGTTTTCATCATAGTAAAGAATTACTAAGAATAAAAATATTGGAATGACAAATATATGATCAACACTTGTAACAGTTTGGAGATAGGGTATCGCACAAAGTTCTAGTATGTGGTGGTCAGGAACAGTGTCCACAATGTTTACTGGTGGCCAGGTGTCACTTGTGGGACTGTGCTATCGCTATTTCATTGATATCCACCCTATAGACCTGGACAGAATCATGACCCACAGGGTGCAGGAGCAGTTAATTTGTAGATTATGCTGATGGAAATATTTTGCTGCTGTATACAAAAGAATAATTGAAAGCCTGCTGTTGTATATGACTTTTTCTCCTATATTTAATTGTTTGCCCTATTTGGTGGGTTCTTTCCATTTTCATTCATGGAGCTGTCATTTCGATCCCTCTTTAGGATATCTTTTGGTAGTCTGTGTAGGGTTGGCTTGATCGTCATGAAATTCTTCAGTTGTTCTTTGTGATGGAAGTATTTCACTTCTCCATTAAACCTGAGAGTTTTGCAGTGTATTAATTATCGAATCTGTCCTGTTAATTTGATTTGAAACTGTCTCATTGCTATCTGTTATTCAATTAAAAAAATAATAAATAAATAAATAAACTTGAGCGTTTTTCAGGGTATATCAGCCTAGGTTCGAATTTGTTTTCTTGCAAGACTTGCAGTCCTTTGCTCCACTCTCTTCTTCACCTGATGACTTGTGATCATGCTATCTCCCCTGCCAGGTGAGTATCACCTGACGATTTGTGAGGAGAAATTTACCATTATTCTGATGGGCTTTCTTTTAAATGTGATCTGTTTCTTTTCTCTAGCAGCTTTTAGTATATTGTTCCTGTAATGAATTTCTGGGCTCTTGATTATTATACGTCTTGGTGAGGGTTTAGTTGAGTTGATGTCATTTGGCGTTCTATATGCTTTGGTTACTAAATGTCAGATTGTTTCCCCATATTTGGGAAGTTTTCTGCTATTACTTCTGTACATATTCTTTTTATATCATTTGTATTGATTCTTTTTTCACTGATGCCTATTAGTCTTATGCTATTCATCTTTGCATCATCTTGCAGATGTTGAATTATTTTTCCATGCATCTTAGTTGTTTTTAATAGATCTTTTCTAAACTTTTCACTAGCTGCAATGGTGTTTTCAAGGACTGAAACTCTATTTTCACTTTCATTCAAACAGTTTTGCCAGCTTGTGATTGAGGTTTTAATTTTCTGTCTATCACTTTGAATCTACTTAATGTATTCTATTTCTTTTGTTTTTCTTTATATTGTTCATTCAAGGATTCCATCATTTTTATATTCTCCTTTATTTTTATCAATATCTTCTTTAGAAGCCCTTAGCACCTCTTTCACTACAGTCATCATTTCTTTTTTTTTACTTCAGAAATTATTTCTGATCTAATTTCCTCTATACCTTTCTGCAGTTGTTTCTTTGCTTCAGATGCTAATATTTCAAAGATTTCAAGTGTGTGATTTCCAATTTCTTCTATGTTATTGTCTCCTGATGTTGTTCTGGGCAAGCTTGGGGCCTGACAATGCATTTTGCTATTTCTCTTCGTCATTTTGTACAGCACTGTCTTCTGACATTCGTTGTAGAGCTTTGGCAGAGTCATTGCCTTAGCACCAGGTCCAGATGTACCAAGTTCCAGCTCTTGTCCAGGTGCACGTGGCTTGGGTCTAGCTGCTGTGCTCCACTTCCTCCTGCTGCAATCTTTGGAAGTGAACTTGCTGTGTCACTCTGGCAAGATATTCTGCTCCTGGATTAACTGGCTGGGTCTTGCTTCTAGTCTCTCTGCAGGGAGTTCTGCCACAGGGTTCCACACCAGGCTTGTCTGACTGAGGAAGTTCCACACACATGCCAGTCTGGGTGCTGGCTGGGGGACAAATCTATTTTATGCACTCTGTCAGAGTGTGTTAGGAACCTGAATTGGATTAGGATTATTTACAACCCTTATGTTATAACAATCCTAGTTGTTAGGTTTGCTGACTTTTATAGGTGACAATTATTTCTGAACAGAAGGCGTAAGTGTTCCTCTCTGGAGTAATGTTATGTTTGCTTTATTTACTCTTTTAATTTCTTGCACCAGGGTGATAATATGATGTTTACACATGTGGGTCTGATTTATTTCACTATATGGGGTTCAATTTTTATGCAAAAACTTTCCATCAAGATATTCAGGCTCTCTGAGGCTCTATAATTTTGAATGATTGAATAAAAAATGCAAACTTAGTGTTTAGACTCTTGAAAATGTTTCTTTTGTTTTAGCTGCTACTTTACTTTTGTTCTTTTCTTTCTATACTAATGGCAAGGTATTTATTTATTTTATGGAAAAATAAAATAATAGTTGAAATAAATTGGAAAACGACAAGAGTTAATACATTGTACATTGTATCAAAGTAGTTACAAGATATGGGCATAAAAATTCTCCAAATGATGTTGGCACAAACTGCTTTTCAATGTACTAAGAGAAACTAGTAGTATAATTGTCTTGTATTTTTTATCCTTTTTCATTTCTTCCTTTCCCTTTTCCCCACCCTCATTCCTTTTTTTGAAAAATTTCTTTCCACTTTATAATAGTTTTGTACATTTTTTGCTTTATTTACTCTTTTAATTTCTTGCACCAAGGTGACAATATGATGCTTACACATGTGAGTCTGATTTATTTCACTTGTGAGTCTGATGTCAAATTGAATCCATTTACTTAAAACTATCTCAAGTTTATTCTTCTTGATGGCTAAGTAGTACTGCACGGTATTCAAAAATATCTTTTTTATTGTCTCAGTTACTTTCTTTTGTGGCTGGGATAAAATACCTGACACCCAAAATTAAGGAAGGAAAGGTTTGTGAGGCTCACGGTTTGTGGAGATTTCAGTCAATAATCTGTCTCCAAGGCAGAGTGGCACATGGCAGAGGGCATCCGCTTATGGCAGTGGGAAACAGCACAGGTAGCAAAAGCAAAAAGGGAGGAGAGGGAGAAGACAGGAAGCCTCTCTCTTCCTTATATTGCATTCAGACTACCTGTCCCAGGTTAGGTGAGGCACTCGCACCCATAACTGTAACAGCACTCACACCCATAACTATAACGACAGTCACACCCATATTCTTCAACATTAGACCATGAATTAATCACAAACTTTAAAAACTTTGGGGGGACATCTAGGCACAAACAATAGCATTTATCCATTCCTTGTTATGATATCTGGATTGTTTCCAAGAGTTAGCTAATGAAAATTGTGCTGCTATAAACATGAGCACACATATGTCTCTGTGATATTGTTTTTAATTCTTCTGGAAAGATACCCAGAAGGAACAGCTGGGTCACATCAGACCTCTCATTCTCATTTTTTAATGAATCTCTACATTGATTTCCACAATAGTTGCACCTATCTACACCCCCAACTGTCATGGAGAAGGGTTCCTTTTTCCCTACAGACCCTCCAGCATTTGTTATTGGTTGATTTTTTTGATGAGAGCCATTCTTTTTCCAGGGTAGGATGGAATCTCAGTGTTGTTTTAATTTGCATATCTTGGATAACCAATAATGCTGAACATGGTTTTCATATATTTATTTGTTATTTCTATTTCTTCATCTGAGTAGTTTATATTTATATTAGATGCCAAATTTTGGATCGAGTGTTTGAATTTGTAGGATCTGATTTTTTTCAATTATTTATGTGTTCTAGATACAAGTGCTCTAGATAGCTGAGGGAAAACTAGCTAACTTTATTCCCCACTCGTTTTTGGGAGTACCAGGGATTGAACTCAGGACCTTGTAAGTACAGGGCAAACTATCTCCCTGGCCCTTTTTACTCCCATTCTGTGGGTTGTCTCTTCACTCTGTTGGTGATTTCTTTTGTTGTGCAAAGGTATTTTAATAAGATGAAATACCAGTTTGTTTGTTTGTTTTTTGTTGTGTTTTACATATAGTCTAGATTTGTCCATGAGATACCTGTCTATACCTGTTTTCAAGATTTCTACATATTTTCTTTTCCAGTAGTGTTAGTGTTTCTGTTTTAGTATTTAGATCTTTGGTCCATTTTAACTTTAGTTTAGTGCATGGTTGATAGGCATGGTTCTAGTTTTAGTCTCCTACATGGTACTACCAAAATAGCAGGCCTGAAGACCAGTGGAGCAGATTAGAAGATTCACACAAAACCTGAAACACATTCAGCTACCTTGTGTTTGATAAAGTATCCAAATATGTTCATTGAAAAACAGATAATGGGGCCAACCAGATAGCTTAGCAGATTAAAGCTCTTCCTTAGGCAGAGCCAGGGGCCGGGGTTAGAACCCCAGTGCACAGTGCTGGTCCCACCTTTGAGGCACGCTGAGACAGAGAGTGAGACTAGGCATGGTGAGGTGCACCTATAATCCCAGTGCTTGGGAGGCTGAAAAGAGGAGGATCACTATGAGTCCCATCTGTGTAGTGAGACCCTGTAGACCCTGTACTAAATACATTAAAGAAAGAAAGATAACCTCTGTAATAAATACTGTGGCAAAACTGGCTTTCTACCTTCCAAAGATTAAAATTATTATATCTTTTTAGAATAGACTTTCTCTAAGAATTTCCCAGACGTTTAGTGTTTTGGGGTTTCATGTTTGTTCAGAGGTCTCAGATTCAAGCTTTTTTTTTCTTTTTCTGAATACAAATATTCAAAAGTAACTCTTGTGAATATTCAGCTCTGAGCTTGTGGTCCACCAGATTACTGAGACCAAGAATACTTTAAGCTGTAATACCTCATGGTCTTCATATGCTTCACTCTGCCACCAGAGTGATGCTTAGCTAATTAAATATTAATTTAATGTGTGTGTTGCACAGAAATACAGATGTGACTTCTTACATTAAAGAAGTCATTACATTACATTTCCTGCATCAGGAAAGATGTTCTTGAGAAGTAAGTTATCTAAAGAAGACATTGCTATGGAAGCATGTGGACACAGCATGTGCAAACGCCTGGACACTTAAGGAAACCAGGGTTATTTGGGGACCTATGAGTGGATCTGTTCAACAGGAACCTAAACTAGACAAGAGAAATGGGCAAAGCCAAAGACTGGATCACAACCCATTTTAATTCCATGCTAAGAAGTTTATATTTTATCCAAAAGGCAATTAAAAGCCTTTGATGGAAAAGTTTTGCAATGAGAATTCCTCAGTAGAGGCACTGCATGCATCACAGAAGCAAGACAAAAAATCACTGGACTCACCCATATCTCATTGTGCAGAACATAGAGCATGGCTGGAGACACACAGTGTCAGGGCAGGACGGGGTAGTGAGGCAAAAGCATGAATCTCACATGCAGGGCACCAAGGATATAAAAACAAAAGAAAGAATCCAATGAGAATTTAGGAAGAAGGTCTGAAGTTTAAAAAGGCAAGAGACAAAGACTCAAATGAGCCAGGATCCAATCTGGTTATGGAGCCAGGAAATCGAGGCCACAAAGGTGAAAAGAAACCTGAATAAATATAGAAAACAGTTGAGAGTATTTGGCACTACCAGTTGTGGTGAGCTGTGGCCAGTAATGGTGAAGCTTGTGCCTCTTCTCACTTATTTATATAGGAAATGGACATAACCCCTGCTTATTGTTATTGTCCTTCTGATGTTTGTCTGGTCCACTAGCACTACTGAAAATTTGTTCTTAATTACAATCAACAAGTCAAAGCCAAACAAACATAATGATGTATAAACAAGGTATCAGAGTGCTTTGATTTGAAAGAAATAATATTTCTTTATTATAGCTACAGCAGTGTCTCTGCGAGTACAAAGATAGACCTATCACATGCAGCAAGGCTGCGTACTCTTGCCAGAAGCAGCAATCTGGGCTGTCTCGATTCCCTATTTCCTTTATAAGATAAATCTGGCAAACCTCTTGATGTCAGCAGGTGTTTATCACTCTATTCCTAATCTGAAGAGAGAAAAACAGCATGAAGATGAGGAGCTCCACATTTCAAACAAAACCCACTTTCTCCCAGATGCTGAGTTGTAGCTGGAAATGCTCCAGGAAAACAATGCTGCTGTCGAGTTGTTACAACCTGTAGGGAAGCACGCGTTGTGTCTTCCCCCTGTGGCAGGAGCACACCTCTAACCCTAATTAAATACCTACCTTTCTGCATGCCTGGTGGCCATGAAATTTAAATAGAGGGGAAATAGTAAATTTTTGTGGTAAAACCTATAAACCAGAGACTTTCCCTTTTTTACAGCAATTGGAATTCTGGGTGATTCCTATTCTGCTCAACTGTTTTATACCATGCTTTGCAGTCTGGAAAGTTAAACTGAAGTATATGCTGCATAGATTTGTAATTATCAGATAGACTTCTGACGGCTTAGACATGAATGAGTACCAAATTATAATATAAAAATGTAGAAGTCAAAATAGGAGAAGAGAAGATAAATTGTCTCAAGGAGTTTGCCAACTGTAACACAATGCCCACCCAACTACAGCATAAGACACCACATTTATATCCCAAAACAGAAGCATGAACAATTGCTGCAGGGCCATAGCATTCGATGTATGATGCCTGAAACTTGAAATGCAGAAGCAAAAACTCACGTTGGAATTTGATTGGGCAATTAATTGGAAAGCTGGAACAGCACTGATGGTGTGTTGGTATCGTCAGCTGGACTTGAAGTTGGCCGTGCAGAGGAGACAGTGTGAAGCTTTGGGAATAGAGGAGAGGGCGAGACTCAAACCTCCGCAAGGTCCTCCCAGAGGGAGCTGACAGGGGGGCTGGGGAGATGGCTCAGTGGAATAAGCGCTTCCCTGGCAAGCGCAAGGGCCTGAGTTCAATCCCCGGTTCCGCCAAAAAAAAAAAAAAAAAAAAAAAAAGATATACTACCAGAGGGAGCTGACAAAAGTACACAGTTGGGACTGGAGTTTTGGAATATGAGGAGGGGTTCTGAGAGGTGTGAGATGGAGGGTCACCACAAATACACAGGGAACAGAAAGTTAAAACAATAGGAAAGATGTAATTGAAGATGCTTGTGAAGTTAATACCTTGACCATGGTGAAGCAAGTTACAATCAGTAACAAAACCACTTCACTAAGCAGGAGAGAAAAAGGTCACACAGGGCTCATCAGTGAAAGGAACTATAGGAACATAGTCTGATTGCCAAATACAATGGATGTTTACATTTTTAGAAATTTATTCTAATAAATTGCCATTACCAACCCACTCCCCATTACTTCCGTCACTTGAAACACACTTATACCATCATTCTTGCCTCTTTCTTTCTTTCTTCCTTCTTCTTCCTTTCTTTCTTTCTTTCTTTCTTTCTTTCTTTCTTTCTTTCTTTCTTTCTTTCTTTCTTTCTTCCTTCTTCTTTCTTTCTTTTTTCCTTTCTTTTTTTCTTTCTTTCTCTCTCTCTCTCTCTCTTTTCAGTACCAGGGATGGAACTCTGGACCTCGAGCTTGCCAGGCAGGCACTGGCGGCGTTCTGTTGTCTCCCTGCCCTCTGGCTCCTTCCTGAAGCAGTCCCGGAAGTCCTCTTTCATGAGCATCTTTAGTTGCATTGTTGTGGCTCCCTCTGTGCTCTGCACTGTTCGAAAGGTTTTCTTTCCAGCATCCTTTTGTCTCTGGGGAAGATCCAGAAAGTGTCAGGTATGGTGAATGAGGTGGCCCAGGACACTCGATAATGTTTTCACTTCACAGAAATTTCTGTAAGTGTTATAAATAGATTGAAAACATCAAGGCAGCCCAAAGACAGGAATGAAAGAAAACTTCCAGAACTGCTTCAGAAAGTGGCAAGAATGATTAGGTGTGTCCAAAGCCAGGGAGTATACTGAGATTAACTGCAACATGTCTTTTATTATATTTTTTTTTTAGGCGGAATCAGGGATTGAACTCAGGCCACTGCACTTGCCAGGGAAGCATTTATTCCACTGAACCATCTCCCCAGCCCTAGTTTTTAAATTTTTAATTGATGTATGTATTAGTTTGGGCCATGATTTCTTAGGTGTAGTACCAAGTCACAGCAACAAAGGTGGAGTCAGACAGTGGGATTACAGAACACCAAAAGCTTCTGCATAGCAAATGTACAGTTATCAAATACGATGAACGTAAACAGTATATATCATAAGCTGCTCATTTCTCTGAAACTAAGACCCAGCTTGAGAATAATCAGCACTGTAAATGAGAAATGGAGAATGCAAACCCTAAGCAGCCTGCCCGACCTTTCCTGCCATAAGCATTGTGCTAC
Source organism: Ctenomys sociabilis (assembly GCA_004027165.1). NCBI lineage: Eukaryota > Metazoa > Chordata > Mammalia > Rodentia > Ctenomyidae > Ctenomys > Ctenomys sociabilis. The sequence goes on along the minus strand of PVKA01015402.1, from coordinate 19,009 downwards.
TCTGGAGAGCAGGAAAGGCAAGGGTAGATCTTAGTTTCAGGAAAGATTGCATGAGCTAAGAATCATAAGAAAATGAGGAAAGGGAGTTTAGAGAGAGGGAAGGAGGTAGGTGGGTAGGGGAAGGGAATTTTAAAAAGTAACAAGCTGTGTTACATGCCTGTATTTAGTTCCCAAAGTGAATGTAAACTTCATGCATTGCAAACAGGTACTAAGAAAATTAAAATTAAAAAACATACAAAATCTACAGAATTGGAAAAAAATCTGCAAATAATGCACTTGAAAAGGGTTTAATTTCCAAAACACATAGGAATTAATGAAATTGAATAGCACAAAAAATTTTGACTTGTTTTGAAAATTGTCGCCGGGCATGGTGGCGCATGCCTGTAATCCCAGCACTCGGGAGGCTGAGACAGGAGGATTGTTGCGAGTTCGAGACCAGCCTGAGCTACAAAGTGAGCTCCAGGCCAGCCTGAACTGCATAGTGAGACCCTGTCTCAAAAAGACAAAAAAAAAAAAAAAAAAAAAAAAAGAAAATTGTCAAATTTAGGTGTGTCCAAATTGGGTAGGTATTTTTCTGAAGAAGACATACAATTGACTCTGAGGTATAAGAGAAGACACTCTACATTACTAATTATCCAGAAAATACAAGCAAAATGTACAGTGAGTTATCATTCCACTTCTGGGGGATGTCTATTATCAAAAAAAGTCTTTAAGCAGAAATAAGCATTCATAAAATTGAAGGGATTGTAACCCTTTACACTCTGGGTAGGAATGTGACATGGTGCTGTAGCTTGCTAATATGCTATGGAGGTTTCTCACAGTGTTGAAAATAGAACTATGGTAAGGTGTAGCATTCCTGCTTCTGGGTACATATCCTAAACAGCTGAAGTTGGGATTTGGGAGAGATCTTACCTGCATTTGTACAACATCCAAAATAGCCATCATACAAAAATAACTTGAGTATTCACCAACAGCTAAATGAAAAATCAAAGAACACACACACACACACACACACACACAGCAGGAGTTCACCATCTCCCAGGCTTGTGTATAGTGAAGAATAAAAGACAATAGACACAAGCAATATGGTCTACGGGGTCCAGAAAGGTCAGTGTTCTCATCGCTAAGATAAAGACATCTCTGGCCCAGTATTTGTTGGGTTCATCATACTGATACAGGGGAATGAAACTCCCACCTAAAAGATACCTGGGATGAGTTTCAAACTCAAGTATGAATTTTAGGAACAAATGGAGGTTAAGAACAGAATATTTATTGGGGAAAGAAAGTCTCTGTCTGAAGGGAGTCGTGAGCAGGTTGTCATCAAAAAGTTGTCTCTTTCAGAGACTTGGAGTCAAACCATGCAGTGAGGTTGGTCTAGGGTGGAGAACATGGGAACTTGCTTAAGTGGGCATGAGGTGGAATTAAAACTATGGTTAGCCAGTGAGATTACAAGCACCACTGCTCAGGTAAAATTCATTAAATCCAGAAGCAAATGGGGAAGTGAGTCACATAGCAAGCAAGCACGAATATAGAACAGGAGTTTATCGGATAACCAGCCAATTGTTGGATTAGTGACTCTTCCTGGATTTTTCTAGGTGATATCAATCCAGTTGCTTCTCTTTATGGAGGTCAGCATTTGCTCGATTTTTGGTGTCAAGGTCTGGCCCACAGAGGAGCATCCATCTCTCTCACAGCTGCAGCTATCTTGTCTTCCGTGCTGTCTCCTTGAGGGCCTGGCCCTGTCTGACTGCCTCCAATGTTTCTATCAAATCTAGCTGCCTACAACAATACCAGGGGAGTGCAGAAGAGTGCACAGAACAGCTGTGGCGAAATGCACCACAGCGAGCAAGGCCTTGTGCAAATGCTCAAAGACATTCCAAGCAGTAGACCTCTGCTTAATGAGAGAGCTGCTTTGCCTGTAAGGCTGCAGTTGCTGCCTTAGAACTGTGAGTGAGATTTAGTGCTCTTAGCTGCGGTGTCATCTTGCCTTCAGAGGCATCACAGGGTCACAGGCCACTACCGGTCTCTACCATGACTGCTCGCATGGAGAATTTGCTTCTGCATGCCAGCCACTGGCTCATTATGCAAGTTACTTAGTCCTGGGACAGACTCAAGCTAATACAGAAAGCCAACTGATCAGTGCTAAACCATTCAGTGCAGCCTCGAAGCGGTCTTGTCAGAGAACTACTAGTCAGTCTTTAAAAACAGAAAATCTTGCTATTTGTGACAACATGTGACTCTGAGGGACATTATACTAGATACTAAAAGGAAGTCACAGAAGAACAAATACTGCATGATTCTAGTTACATAAGGATTCTATCATAACCAAATTCATAAAAGCAGAAAATATAATAGTGGATGCTAGGAACAAAGGTGGTTTAAGGTTTTTGTTATGGAAAAGAAATAAATTCTAGAGTGCTATTAACAACACACACACACACACATACACAACGCCTTGAACAATAATTAATTGTGCACCTAAAAATTTGTTGTGAAGGACAGCATTTTGTTATGAAAATAGATCATATATTAAGTTTTCTTAACACACACATAAACCACACACAGACACATGGGAAGTCTTGGGAGGGACTTGGGATCACTTTGGTACGCGTGATGTACATTCACACTTTGGACTAATCAAATTGTATACACTAGCACCGGGCTATAACTCATTGGTAAAACAGGTACTCAGCATACACAAGGCCTTAGGCTAATCCCCCAGCCACAAAAGTTGTAGCTCCTGGATAGGTGCCATGTCTCGTACATTATTCATACATCAACATCACTGTCAAAAGAAACAAAACAGAATAGAATGTAATGAAAAGTGCCTTCTTGGATTCTGATTTGAAGAAAAGGACTATGAACAAAAATGTCTTCATGGACAACTGGACACTGATGTTGGATAGGTTTTACATAGTACCGAGGAATTTGTGTTCTTCTTTCTTAGATGGCCTAGTGGCTTTGGATTTATCCAAGATAATGTCCAAATATTTTACCCATTCCTATTGATGTATGTGAGAGTAAAATGCTTCAAAATACCTCTGTAAAAGAGGAAAAACTAAAAATATTTGTTAACAATTCAACTTGAGTGATGGGCAAACTACAAAATTTTATTTTTTATGCCTTTATACAGAAGGAATTCAAAGAGGTGTAAATTTAAAAATTCTAGGTTCAACCAAATAGCTCTAAGGATTAAAGTGCCTGGAAGCAGGTGCAGGGACCAGGGGCTCAATCCCCTGGCCTGCAGTGCCTGTCTTGCACCCAGGGATCACTGAGACAACAATTGAGATTGGGCATGGGGTGCATGTCTGTAATCCCAGCTCTTGGGAGGCTGTAAACAGGTGGATCACTATGAGTCCAATCTAGTAGTGAGACCCTGAACACCCTGCAGACCCTTCCCTAAGAAATACAAAAAAATTCTCAATATCTGCAGTAGCCACAAATGAAGACACTAAAATCCATGTCTACCCATATGTTGACACTTTCCTATGGCTTTCACTAAGTCTGATTCCCAAACTGGTAGTAGGTAAAAGGGCCATAATTTTTTTAATGTATTTGTTGCAGAGTCTCACTACACAGCTTGGACTCATAGTGATCCTTCTGTCTTCATCCTCCCCCACACTAGGATTACAGGCATGCACCACCACCCCAGTCTCCGTGGCCTGCTCAGTGCACCCAAGGGTGGGGCCAGCTCAGCAAGTGGTGCAGCAGACAGAACCCTGTCCCCAAACTTGCCTAGGCAGGCATTTAATCTGCTGGGTTGTCTCACCAGCACTCAAGGACCATAATTAAGTTAGGACCCTACTCTGTGCATCAATCAAAAAAAACAGCTACCTTGGATGAAGTTATTCTACATATTCATAAAGTGAAGCGATATTTAATTATCAGTTGAGCATTTACCATCTGTCATTAGTCAGTCATCTTCCAGTAGTGTAAGGGAATACATTCCAGGCTACATAGCTATTTCTTCATTGTTTACACAAATTAGAAGTTCTGTGTTTATTGTGTTGGGATTGGATATTCACAACACCGTAAATCTATAATTCAGATGTGAAACTATTTGAAATAACAAATACATAAATCAGTCACTCTGGATAGTAGCTCTCTCAGTCAGACTCCTGATTCCAAGAAAACCTCAAAAAAGGTAATTGAGTTTTGGCAATCTCCAAATTTAATCTATTAAATAAGGTCTGGCAAGTCTGTATTTGTTCTTAGATACTGAGTATGTGATGAAGGTGGCATTTCAAAACAAAGAAAAAATGGATTATTTGACAAATGGAAGTGAAATAATAGTCAGTGATTTGAAAAACAGACTGGATTTTTCCTTATTCTCACAAAAATAAATTACAGTAATCAAAGCTTTAAATATAACAACACAAGAAAATTACTCATAATCTTGGAAAGGACAAGACATTTGAATGCCAAAGACAAAATGACAAACCACAAAGAAAAGGATGAATAGAATTGTCTATGTAAAATTTAAAATTCTTTTGAGGGAAAATAAACATAGAGACTGCCAAACTCAAATTAGAAAAACCATAAAAGAATATTTGCAACACATATGACACAAGGTTTTTCTAAATAAGTAAAGAATATTCATAAGCTTAGTCATAGAAAGTAAAGTATCCTCCAAGCACAAGCATAGGATAAATGCTTAACAAATCAAAGTGCTCATTCACAAGCTTGAAATTTCAAATTAAAACCATAATGGAAAATCATATTAACCCAATAAAATTGTAAGCATTAGATTGTTTGATAGTTCACAATTAGGCAGGTGGAGGGGAAACAGCAATTCTTTCAGAATGTTGAGAAGAGTGGTTACAAATTCTTTTGAAGGCAGTTGGGCAGTATCTGGGGAGATAGCTCGATTGTCTAAGTGCCTGCCTGGTACACACAAGGACCCAAGTTCGATCCCCAGTTCCGCATACCATGGTGGTCACAAAACTGAACATGATGGTGCACACCTGTAAGCCTGGCTCTGGGGAGGCTATGACAGGAGGATCACCACAAGTCTGAGATGCACAGAAAGACCCAGTGTCAAATAAATAAATAAATTAATTAATTCCATGGCTCAAAATTCTCAATAGATGTACTCACACAGATGCTCCAAAAAATATAAACCTGTGTTTCTTGAAATATTATTTAAAAATAACGAAAAGCCTCATAATATCTTCAAACCACTAGGAAAAGACTTACTAGATAATTTATTCATAGAAAGAATATTTTGCAGCTGTTAAAATGAACTTTTATATATCATAGATCCAATAAGATCAGATGAAAGACATGAAAATATTTTGGAAAGAGAATATCTGAAAAAGTAATTTATTTATTTATTTATTTATTTATTTATTTATTTATTTATTTTGTGGAACTGGGGATTGAATTCAGGCCCTTGCACTCGCCAGGGAAGTGCTTATTCCCCTGAGCCATCTCCCTAGCCCTGAAAAAGTGACTTCTAAATTATACATAGTTCTCTTTGCACATGACCACAACTTTGTTTAGGTTCAAGTACCCAGGCAGATTCTTGCTTGTTTAATCTTCTTCCCTAAATCTCCTGGGAAAGACATTGAAGCTACAACAGGAAGAGGAGAGAGCTTTAGGCCAGTAAAGGCCCTGAAAACCATGTGCAGTCCAGAGCTAGCCCACGTGTGGATGTCATGGTTGCATGTGAGCTATGGGGGCCTCCAACTGTATCCCCAGGACTTACAGCTGTGGACCTGGGGTGCAAAATATTTATGGAACCAGCAAGGACTGGTGTTCATTAACATGACACACAGTGTTAGCACATTGTACTGCACACATATTCTAACTTAGAAGTCAGCACCACATGCATAATTCATGAAATTCTTTGCATTGTGCTTTGAAATGATATTAACACTTTGAAGAAAATCTATTTAAATTATCACATGTATTACTCATGAATACAGGTTATTTTGGATAAACTGAAAATCTTTTGCACACTGTTCAGGTTGCTATTGCTTCTTTGCTGCAGAAAATTCTCTGAATCACAGTAATAAATCTGCATCTCTCTTAAGAATGTCAACTTTCTAAAGCTCAGGACATATTATTTGTTCCCTGCGTGGCAGCTAACAGAAACACTTAAACATCACCCAGGATTTGTGGGTACATTTATTTGTATCAGCAAGGTTTGATAGGGATCTATCCCTAAAATATTAGGCTCTGATCTCTGGTAGTTTAGGGTTTATGTGGAGTTTATAAGCAGGAAGTATGAAAGCGGAGTATTAGGCTGTTATTGATTGGTTTTCGCAATGCATCTCACAGTGACCAGCCATGCACCATGGCAAGCAGCCATTTCTGAGAAACAGAAGCAGCAGGAAGTGTAGCAGAAACGGAAGCAAACTAGGGGTTACCTGGGCAAATAACAGAAATGATAGTACGCTGGCGGCGGCAGGGGGCAGGAAGGGGAATTTTTTGCTGTTTCTGAAAACAGGCACTTCCCTCCCAGGGTTTATTGTACAACTTGCATTTCCTAGGTGCTCAGTAAAAGTAGAAGGATTCATTGTCAGAGGAGACCAGAGTGAGTGAGAAGAGTTTGGTTTGGGGAGAGAAGGGATTCCGGCGCTGACTCGTCTACTTGTCAGTTCTGGGACATACTGTTGCAAGTCAGGTGTCTCCTCCATGGATAAGGTAAAATGTCCCTCAGTTTCCTAACTGCTTTTCTTTCATTTGGGGCATACATGCAGTGGCATTAATAAGAATCACTCAAGCCTCACCTGCCCCTCCAGGTGCCAGCCCAGCCTTCTCAACCCCAGGTGCCCCAGCTCACTGAGCCCCACCAGGTCAGAAAGTCCTGGAAGCCCATGGCAGCCATACTTCCAGCTCCAGCCCCAAGCTACAGTTCCTCAGCAAGTGAACTCAGGGACTCGAAGTTACTGAAGCTGCTTTCCTTCCCTTGGCCAGCACCTTAGCATCTCCCTAAATACTATTCTTTTTACACCAGTAATGAATCTCTTTATTTTTTATCGTCTCTTTCTTTTCTTCCTTCTTTTCTCCCTCCCTGCATCCATTCTTCACTTCTTGCACTTCCCTTTCTTTTCTCATTTAGAGACCCTGCTTTCTATGTGACCAGGACTTCAACAGAAGTCATGTGAAAAGTTAATATCAAGTGACAGATCTGATGTCGTCTTTCGAAGTTCTTTCTTGTCTCAATTGTTATTGGTTCAGCTGTATACAGTTGGCCCTGTGTGATGGTTAATTTTACATATCAACTTTATTATCCTAAAGGATGCCCAGACAACTGGATAAATATTATTTCTGCAGTGTCTCTGAAGGTGTTTCTGAAAGAGATTAGTATTTGAATTAGGAGAATGGGGGAAAAGACAAAGATCCTCCTCCTTGGCACAGGTGAGCCCCAGACAACCCATTCAGTGCCTGGGGAGAACAAAAAGATAAAGCAGTGTCGAATGCACTGTATACTGAAACTGGGACAGTCCGCTTCTGTTCTAAGGGACCTGGATTCAGACTGGGTTTCACAACCTGGCTCCTCTGTGTTATACCCTGACAAAATTGACTCCATTTTGTTGCCCTTGTAACCTCACAGTGTTTCTGTTTTGTATGTTGCCTACCCCTCCCAACTCCCTCACCCTGGTGACCCCAGCCTTATCTTGACGGGCATCTGTACCTCTTCCCTATTTTTGAGTATCTTGACAAACTCTGTGTACTTGTGACCCCACACCCCACCCAATGCTGAACTAATGACCCTGCCACTGTACAGGAATCAACCTGAACTAATGACCCTGACACTTTACAGGAATCTCCCCACCCCTCCCCTGCTTTTGCGGTTTTTAAGCTTAAATAGTGATCTCTGTAAATGCTTGGGGTGCCTCTCTGTGCTGGACATGAGAGTTCGCCGCTGGGTATCAGCTTAAATAAAGCGCTTCTTTTCTTTTTGGACTTGCCTCGTTGTCATTTGATTTTTGAGTTACAACATTTGGGGGCTTGTCCGGGATCCCTTAAGGCCTCATTTTTCTCTGTTTGTCTTCTTGTCGGACGCAGTAAGTACCTTTGTTCACTGCGTCATAAGCATGCCTCTTTGTTGTTAGTTGTTTTAGTTTCACTTTTGTTTGTTTGTTTCTTTGCCCCCTTCTCTTCTTGTTGAGTCTTCAGGCCAAAGCGCTGCTTCAGGGCCCTGGGGTTCTCAACCCCAAGAAGTCTCTTGGTCTTTTACAACATACAGCCTCATTTTCTTCTTGATGCAAGTGGTGAGTACCAAACCAGCCACTAAATTGTTAGATAGATTTGTTCTTTGCTGGTTAAGACGTGGAGACTTCCGTCTCTGTGTCCTTGGAGTGGGACACCCTCCAAGTTAGTTAGGATTTTGTCACTTTTAGAGATTTGGGACTTCGGTTGTGTGTAAAGGTTTCCATGACCTTTTGTATCTCTTTAAGTGTGGTTTCTTTAATGCGACCTTTTGGATTGACAGAGTTCCGGACTCTCAAGCAACTGACATGTCACCACTTTTTCTTTGTCTATCTCTTTGTTACCTTTCTAGTACTGTTTGCCCTTTTCTTCATTTTCACCCTTTCAGTCTATCATGGGCCAGACTTCCTCCAGACCACTAACACCTCTGTCCCTCATCCTTGACCATTTTTCTCTATTTAAAGAATGAGTAAAAGGATATGGTGACCCCGTCTATCCTGGAAAACTTCGGACACTTTGTGAACTCGAATGGCCCACCATCTCCAATGGTGCCTGGCCTCCTGAAGAGATTTTTAATCTCTCCTTGGCTCAGTCCCTCTGACAGGTTATCTCTGGACCTCCGAGCCACCTGGATCAATATACCTACCTTCAGATCTGGATCGATTTAATCTATGATCCCCCTTCATGTATGAAAAAGTGCATTCAACAACCCATAGTATTAAAAATCCTCCCCCATGTAAGACAAATCCACCTATCCTTGATACCCCTCAGGAAGAAGAGTTTCTGCCACCTCCCTATTGCCCTCCTCCCCCAAGATCTCCTTCTGCCCCTCAGCCCTCCTCCCCTCCACCGAGCCCTGGGTGAACTCACAGCAGGCGGCGTTCCCCTTCTCCTGACTCCACCACTGTTTCCCTCCCAGAGCCCCCTGTTCCCCTCTACCCCCTCCAAGAGACCCCTGCTGGGCCAGACCAGATCCCTATGATAGTTTATGTCCCTTTTACTACCTCTGATCTCTATAATTGGAAACAACAAAATCCTCCTTTCTCCAAGGACCCCCAAGGGTTAACTAGTCTTCTTGAAGGGATTATTCATACTCATCGCCCCAACTGGGATGATTGCCAACAGCTTTTACAGACCCTTCTCACTTCTGAGGAATGAGACTGCATCCCTCAGCTGCCTGTAAGGTGGTGCTTGGGCCCGATGGAACACCAACTGCGGACACTGACCGCCAAGATGCTGTTTTTCCCCTCTCACGACCGCAACACCAATAGAGGTAAAGAGGCTCTCAACAGATATCACCAGCTGCTTCTGGGAGCTCTTAAGGCAGGAGCCCGAAAGCCCACTAACCTATCTAAGGTCACAGAGTTAAGACAATTGGCTATCGAATCCCCTGCTATCTATCTGGAAAGACTATTAGAAGCCTACCATATCTATATACCTATAGATCTGGAGGCCCCTGAAAATACACGAGCCATAAACATTGCGTTCGTGACCCAGTTGGCCCCAGACATAAAACGAACACTGTAGAAGGTAGAAGGTTTTGAGGGAGCACCCCTTAGTCAGCTGACAGAGATAGCTCAAAAAGTTTTTGATCAACATGAATCCAAAGATGATAATGAGAAAAAGCTTACCAAAAATCCTTGAATGTTTGACAATGGGGAACAAGCTGGCTGAAAAGGAGGGAAAACGCCCTCCACTGGGAAAAGATGAATGTGACTGAACAAATCCCTGAAGTGTGGGCAGAACATAACCCCCCTGGGTTGGCCAAAAATCAAGCTCCCTTGGCTCACCCTCTCACCTTCTTGGGTGCAAGCTATTCTGCAGATCCTCACCCCTGTCAACAAGTGGCAGGTGTGAGAATTTTTAGGAGCTGTGGGATATTGCTGCCTTTGGATCATTCATTTTTCAGAACTAGCACAATCCTTACATGAGACATTGACTGGAGCTACCCAAAACCCCCTTGAGTGGGGACCGAAACAGGACACTGCCTTTACTAACCTTTTCAGTCACCAAACTAGAAGAGTCACTCGGCTCCTTAGTCGAAATGATTTTACAAAACATAAGAGGTTTAGATCTCCTCTTCTTAAAAGAAGAAGGCCTATGTTTAACATTGGGAGAAAAATGTTGCTTATACACTGACCACTCAGGAGTTATTAGACAAAGTATGTCTGACTTAAAACAGAGGCTAATAGATATAGAAAAACTTGGACAATCACAACAGAACTGGTTTCAATGATAGTTTAATTTTTCCCCATGGTTCACCACTCTAATGTCAGCCTTGGTTGGCCCTTTGGTCATTCTATTGGTTTTGATCACCATTGGACCTTTTATAATTAATAGGATAATACAATATGTGAGCTCTCACAATCTATTAAAATAATGATGATACAAAACCTTTTGCCCTTCTAAGGGCTACGTGTACCCTTATGTCTCTGGAATTTCCCCTTTCAAGGCAATGCTTGGAAGACCTCCTCCCCTTTTGCCCCACCTAGCTGAAGAAAAGATAGTTAAAGTAGCTACCAAGATCTCATTAAGTCCCTCCAGGCTGAACTTATTCCCAGAACTGAACAAACTAGTGAGTCAATGATTTGACTCACCCCCTCAAAATCAGTGGGGAATGTTATACCCTGACAAAATTGACTCCATTTTGTTGCCCTTGTAACCTCACAGTGTTTCTGTTTTGTATGTGCCTACCCCTCCCAACTCCCTCACCCCTGTGACCCCAGCCTTATCTTGACGGCATCTGTACCTCTTCCCTATTTTTGAGTATCTTGACAAACTCTGTGTACTTGTGACCCCACACCCCACCCAATGCTGAACTAATGACCCTGACACTTTATAAGAATCTCCTAACCCCTCCCCTGCTTTTTCGGTTTTTAAGCTTAAATAATGATCTCTGTAAATGCTTGGCCCACTTCTCTGTGCTGGACACGAGAGTTCGCCACTGGGTACCAGCTTAAATAAAGCGCTTCTTTTCTTTTTGGACTAGCCTTGTTGTCATTTGATTTCGGAGAACAACACTCTGGTTCTCAGACTTTTTGGTTTTTAACTGGAACAGTAACACTGACTTTCCTGGGTCTTCTGTGGGCAGAAGGCAGATCATGGGACACACACATGTGTGGTGGTTGACACATTGTGTCAACTTGAGATGTAGAAAGCTTGGCTAGATCCCTTGGTGATACCACACCCTAGGGCATGCACCCCACCCTAAGGGCCTACCTTAGAGTGACTCAGAACAAAAGGGCTATATGAAGGAGTTAAAGGAGGCTTTTGTGTCCCACTTTCTTAAAGGAGATTGATCTTCACATCTGCATCACTTTGGAGACGCTATGTTCTCTGTGGTAGAGCTTCGGTCTTTGCAGTTAGCATAAAGAGAGAGAGAGAGAGAGAGAGAGAGAGAGAGAGAGAGAGGCTTGATAAATGCTATGGCTGCTGCTTCTCTTCTGCTCTTTGTTGTGTTCTACAGCCATGAACTGCTGCAATTTGCTGAGACCCAGCGGAGCATAGACTAAAACCTCCACAAACAGTGGAGCAAAACTGACCTTTCTTTCCTTTACTTTGTGTGTCTGGTATTTTGTCCCAGAAATGAGTAGAAAATAACTGAGACAACATGTAAACCAGTCCTTCAAAAGAAGTCTCTTTCTCTAATAGCCAATATAGTTTTCCCTGAGGACGTTCCAGGGTCCCTGAAAGCATCAAAGACCACAGATCCTCATGCCCCTTATATAAAATGGTGTGAAATTTGCATATAATCTCCACATGCTTCTTTTGTATGCTTCAAGCCACCTCTGTTATTTTTCATGCATAATGCAATATAAATTCTATGATGAAAATATGTTAAATTTTATTGTTGAAGTCATTATATGTATGCATTCAGCGAAGATGCAGTTTAAAAAAAAACTCTTTCAGGGCATGAATGATTGAGTCCACTTCTCCACCTGTGGGTTCTGGTTGATACAGACCCCAAAGAGGTGGCAGGCTAACTGAACGCACTATCAGTTCTTTCTCTGTAGAACTCTGATTGACATAAATCTTTTCTTTAAGAAATTATTTCTACCAAAATATGTTTCCATCTCTATGAAAATAGAATATTGCTGGTCCATATAGCAGGTTGGCCACATGTACTAGATATGATTTTAAATGCTCTACATTCAGTGTGAAGTCCCACTGAATATAGCAGACACTCCAACTATATGGCAGTTGTACTACAAACTTCTTAGGAGAGTTGTTGCAATGTGAAAACAACTATTAGCACACTGGGAACATTCAGTATCAGTATTAAAAGCAGTTAGTATGACTAACTTAAGATGACTGCTATCATATGAACATTCAATTTAAATTATTTTGATGACTTTTAATGTACATCTCTTTCAATATTTATATTTACTGTATGTCTTCCTATCAATAACTTATAAGATAATAGAAGAAAATGGGTACATTATATTCATCTAGGCTCATGTCTTTGAAGGAATTACTTTCTATCTATCTGAATTCATAGTAAAAAGTTTAATTATTTGCTATTGCCTATTAGTATTGCCATTTTTAGAAAATAGCATGGAGCTACCTCAAAAAACTGAAATCAAGCCGGGCATGGTGGCGCTTGCCTGTAATCCCAGCACTCGGGAGGCTGAGGCAGGAGGATTGCTATGAGTTCGAGACCAGCCTGAGCTACAAAGTGAGCTTAAGGCCAGCCTGAACTGCATAGTGAGACCCTGTCTCAAAAAAAAAAAAAAAAGAAAAAACTGAAATCAGAATTTCACCAAAGGAATTGAAATCAGAATACTAGGAAGATGCTTTCACTGCCCCATTTATGGTAGCACTGTTCGCGGTAGCCAAGAATTGAAAAGCACTGATGTACCTGAAAAGGAATAAACAGACTTTTAAAATGTGGTACATAGGCACAGTGGATGCTGCCCGGTCTTGGAAGAATAGAGCATTTCTTTCATTTACAACTATAGACGTGATTGTTGAGTGAAATAAATCAGTGGCTCAAAGACAAAAGCCACATGTTGTAGCGTTTTAAAGTGGCAAAGTCATAGAAGTGGACAGTATGACAGTGGTTACCAGAGCCGGGGCTGTGGACCGACAAGGAGGGAAGCTAGCCAGTGTGCATGAAGCCTAATTAGGCGGGCACAAAGGTCCTGGAAACCAACTCCACAGTGTGGCAACTGTAGTTAATCAGAAGACTGTAGTTAATCTTGTAATTTCAAGATAGTTGAAAGAATGCATTTTAAATATTCTCACCACAAGGCAATGGTAAGTGTTTTAGGTGTTGATTATGTTAATTTTCTTGGAAGGATCATTCCACTAGGTATTCAGGATTTGAGATACTACGTTGTACCCCATCAATGTCTATAATTATTTATTTATCAATTAAAAATCAAACTTAACAATTAACTATAAATTCATAATCATGAATAAGTTGAAAAAAAGTTTGTTTGCTTTGAAAAATAAAAAGAAACTTAGTGGGATTGGGAGATAGCTTAGTAAAATAAGTGCTTGCCTGGCAAGCACAGGGGCCTGAGTTCAGTCCCTGGTTCCTCCAGGAAACAAAACAAAACAAAACAAAACTTAGCATGAAAATTTAATTAATAAATAAACATTTGGATCAGAGAAGGCTTGAGGAAGCAGTACCGAGGCACAAAACCAAAGGCCCAAGAGGGGATGGAAGCCTGACACAGATGGTGATAGATAGCAGCTCTGGCCCAGGCACAGTTGTAAACAAGCCAGAGGAGCTGGGGCATGAGGAAGAACAAATTCTGCACCACATAAACAAGAGCGTAAGCACATGCAGAAGAGAAGACATTCAGAAACTAGTTTCCAACAGACAGATCCAAGTTGCAGCTTTGAGGCACCACCACACGCATTTCTCCTCAGTGGACCCCCCTCACCAGGGACTTCATGTGCAGCATTCTCGCCATTAAAAAAAGAATAGCCCATATGTACTGTACGGCAGGTTGGAATGATCTGTGAATGTTTGTTGAAAGCATGTGAGGAGAGAATTCAAGAAGAATATGAAGAAGTATTCAGTGCAAAGCTCACAGAGCACTAGGATGCATTTGTGAAGTTTACACATGATCAGACAAGGCGGCGATAGGACAGCCTGCTCGCTGTACTTCATGACCTATATTTGCCACATTTGCGGGCTGCCTTGGTCCACGTCGAGTTGCTGGGGAGGTTCCAGTTATGACATACAGCAGTGCCAGTTCCCCATGTGAATGCAGGTCATTTCCAGCTTTCATCAGTGACAACCACTCATAGGTGGCAAGAACTGATCTTGGAAATTGCCCTGAGGGCAGTACAACCCGGATGTGGACCTTTGCTGCCTGTATCAATCCCAGTGGCCTCACTTTGCTGTATCATTACTGTTGTAACTCAAAAATCAAATGACAACGAGGCACGTCCAAAAATCAAAGAAGTGCTTTATTTTAGCAGGTACCCTGCGGCGGTCTCTATGCCAAGTACAAAGAGGTGCGCCCGGGCCATTACAAGCAGTATTTAAGCTTCAAAACCACAAACCAGGGAGGGAAAGAGGAATGAAGCAAGCATTGTACAGAAGCAGATCGCATTGGTTACTTTGGGGTAACCTTTAAAAATGATTGGTTAGCGCCTTTTGTAATTTGGGCAGCTATTTGTATCTTTTTGCACAAACAGCAGTAGGACCGGCAGTTTAGGGTTGATTAGCTAATTCCCTCGAACTCGGGGCCCTTACTGGAACAAGTTAGAACAAAACAGCAAGGAAGGAACAAAATGGTGACTGAGGGGTCAAGATGGAGTCAGTTAGGCTATAACATTCCCCACTGATTTTGGGGGGCAAGTCAAATCATTGACTTGTAGTTTCTGTCGTTGGTAATTTTTCCCAGCCTTGTTGCCGCATCATCATAAGACTTATGGATTGGATCCTGTTAGAGACATATTGTACTAATTTATTAATGATACAAGGTCCAATAGTAATTAGAACTAGAAATATAATTATGGGGCCGGCTAAAGATGAGAGGAGGGTTGTGAACCAGGGTGAAACGTTAAACCAATGCTGAAACCAATTTTGTTGAGACTGTCTCTATTTTTCCCTATCTAGTAGCCTCTGTTTGATTTCTGCCATATTTTGTCCGATTATGCCTGAATGATTGGTATAAACTCAGCACTTTTCTCCTAAGGCTAGACATAATCCTCCTTTTTAGTAGTAATAAATCTTGGCCTCTTCAGTTTTATAATACCATCTCTGCCAAGGAGCCCAAAGACTCCTCAAGTTTACTGATTGAATCTGCTGAGTTGGCTAAGTCCTTGTCAATTTGTTCACTTAGCCATCTGAAATTTTTGTCTCTAACAAGTCTGGCGATTCTAAGACCCATAGAGCCAGTGACTCCTAAGCCAAGGAGGAGGGGGACCAACACTGGGTTGGCTCTCCTAAACTGTCAGAGACAGTAGGGGCCTGGGTGTAGTTCTTGCTTTTTGGAATCTAGAGAGACATCTGGTGACAGTGAAGCACATTTTGTTAAACTCAGGAGAGCATTCCTTATCTGTTTAAGCAGTTACAGTTTTTCAGTTAAAACATCTGGGTGGAGTTTACAAAGAGGACACATATCACAAAATGGAGTTCACATAAGTTTTACAAAATGAAGTTGGTTAAGTCAGCTTACAACAGGGGTCATTATGACAGCAGAAAATTTCAGCAGTTTGACCTAGTATGAGGATGGCACCTACAGAACAGGATGGTGGCGCTTGGGTTAGTGATTTCAGTTAATTTTTCTTCAGAGTTTGGGGACAAGGGGAGGGGGTCTCCCATAAAGAACTTCAAAGGGGGAAATCCCAGAAACATAAGGGGTACACCCTGTGCACAGGAGGGCAAAAGGAAAAAGAGTCACCCAGTTCTAAGGCCATTCTGGTTATTACCAACTTTAAGGTCTGGTTCATCCTCTCTACTTGTCCTAAACTTTGAGGCCAGTAGGCACAATGGAGTTTCCAATCAATATGTAAGGCCTGAGATAACTTTTGAGTTACTTGGGCTATGAAAGGCAGGCCATTGTCAGACCCCATGAATAAGGGCAGGCCAAATCTTGAAACTATTTCGTATGGAAGCTTCTTGACTACCGTCAGAGCTGATTCTGATTTGGTTGGAAAGTCTTCGACCCATCTGGTGAAGGTGTCAACCAGGACTAGAAGGTACTTATGTCCCTGAAGTCTGGGCTTTCCCATTTCTGTAAAATCTATTTCCCAATGTTCTCCTGGCATAGTTCCTCAATATCTGGTGGTTTTTAGATGTTTGTGTCCTTTGGGATTAGCAAACTGGCACTGAGGGCATCTTAGGCTTATGGATCAAGCAATTTTAGATAGCTGAGGGATGAAATGTTGATCTCAGAAGAGGAGAGTAAGTTTTGATCCTCCCAAATGTGTGGCCTGATGGGCTTGTTGGATAAGTTCACACCCAATGCTTCAGAGAGGAGAATCTGCTTATTGGGCAATTGATACCAGCCCCCAATGATGCTTGGCTTTGCTTGGAGTTGAGCTGTCAAATGCAAGTCTTTTGGAGTAAAGGTGGGATTTGATAGGGTTGGAGGCACTGACGGCATTGTAGCAGCCTGCTCAGTCGTCTGATTTTAGGGCAGCCTTTCGGGCTGTAACAAAGTTGTTGCCCTGTATAATGGGGTCGTCCCCAATCTGACGAGTCTCGCAATGTACGATGGCCCGTCTTTTGGGCATCCAGAGGGCTGCCAACAAGTCTAGGATCTGTGGGGTGTTTTTGATTCTTTGTCCCTCAGAGGTTAAAAGGCCTCTCTTGATAAATGGCACCATGAACATTGGCAGTAGCAAATGCCTACCTGCTATCCATGTAAATGTTGATGTCTTTTCCTTCAGATAGTTTTAGGGCCTCAGTAAGAGCAATGAGTTCAGCTTGCTGGGCTGAGGTTTCCGGTTCTAGTCATTGGCTCCAAAGAACCTGGGTGTCAGTGGTGACCATGGCTCCCATGACCCACTTACCTTGATGGATAAAACTGCTCCCATCTGAGAAGTAGGATGAGGATCCCAGTAGCAGTTTATCCACTAGGTCTGGTTGAAGTCCAGAGAGGTGCTTGATAATCTCAGAGCAGTTATGTGCTGGCAATGAGGAGTTCTTGTTCAAAGCTGAGATGGACCTTTAATTTGTGCAGGAGGTCGCATCCCAGGAGTGGATCAGGACATTCTGGCACCCAGAGAAATTTGTGCTGGATGGTTTTCTGGTCAGGCCATGAAGGTTTAGCTTGTAATTTTTGATAGGCCTTGGCTGATCCATTAGCTCCTAAAACTCTCAGGGATTTTTCCAGTGGGAGCTCCCAAGGGTTGGGTGGGTACAGAGTAAGATGCCCCTGAGTCTACCAGGAAGTCAACTGGTTGGCCCCCCACATTTAGGGTTAGCTGGGGCTCTGGGGGGCCAGAAGAGCCCTAACCCCCCTCAGTTGTCGGACAACAGGGCTTTGGCATCCCTTTGGAGCTTTGCTTTGAGCTTAGGCCAATCCTGTGCCAGTGTCCTTTTTCTTTACAATAGGCACGTTGGTCTTTGTCCAAGGGGTGTGAGTCTTGGCCACTTTATCAGCGAGTACCTCTAAGACCTTAGTTAACTTTTGGTCTCTTGGGTCCTTGCAATTATCAAATACCTTCTGTGCTATTTCTAGTAACTAAGGGGCATCCCCTCAAATCCCTCAAGTTTCTATAGTTTGCATTTTATATCTGGGGCCCACTGGGTATCGAAGGCTATGTCAATAGCTCTCTCATTTTCAGATGCCTCCAGATCAATTGGGATGTAAATGCGATAGGTCTCTTATAATCATTCCAGGAACCCAGCAGGGGACTCAGTTGCCAATTGTCTTACCTCTGATACTTTGGACAAGTTGGTGGGTTTCCTGGCTGCTGCCTTAAGGGCTCCCACGAACAACTGGCGATACCGATTGAGAGCCTCCCTACCTGTGTCCAAATTGGGGTCCCAATTTGGGCCGGATAAAGGGGAAATGCGTTCCAATCGCTGTGGGTCTGAGGATGTGTTTCCATCTGAGTCGCGCACAGCCTTCTGTCCAAGGGTGCGAATGCGCTGTCTTTCGTCAGCCGTGAAAAGGGTCTGAAGAAGCTGCTGACAGTATCCCAAGTGGGGCAGTGGGTAAAGGAAATGGATTCTAAAACAGAGATAAGACCTTGGGGGTCCTTAGAAGAAGGCGGGTTTTGTTGTTTCCAAATATAGAGGTCAGAGGTTGAAAAAGGAACAAAAGTGAACATTGGGGCTTAGATTTTAAGGGAGCCAAGAGTGGAGGATTTTGAGGTTGTTGGGAAATGGCCTTATGGGACTTCCAGACCCACAAGGGAGGGTTGTAAAAGAGATCACTCCAGACCTGAATATATATTATTTGATCCGGGTGAATGGGAGGGCGGAAGACATTGGTCAGCTGGCTTGTGCTGTGGAAAGATTGAAGGAGCGCTCTGGGGGGTCATTCAGGAACCCCAGGGGGCCGCTCCATTCCACAAAAGAGGCGTAGTTTGCCTGGATGTTCAGGTTCACCATGGCCCTTGGCTCGGACCCTGAAATCACCAAAATGGTTAAGAACCAAAAAGAGGAGGGGACAGGGAGGTCGAGGACGATTAACCCATGTTAGTATAATATACAAAAGACAAACAGCAAAACACAGTAAGAAAGAAAGAAAGGAAGGAAGGAAGGAAGGAAGGAAGGAAGGAAGGAAGGAAGGAAGGAAGGAAGGAAGGAAGGAAGGAAGGACTGGCAGCTGCCAATGTTTTCCCTTCCCAGACTGGGGAGCAACCTGCAAAGGGAAATGGAGGGGGGTTTTGTCTTGCAAAACCAAAGGGGTGAAGGTGATGCATGCGCAAT
>PVKA01015401.1:0-50168 GCA_004027165.1 Ctenomys sociabilis | reverse complement strand
GCCCATAATATTAAGCTGAGCTGTAAATGGATATGGTCGACAATTTCTTTGAATAACTCCCTATGGTTGCAGAATGCTGGACTGTGTTGGATTGTGGTGTCTAGTTCAAGCACCTAAGGTAGTTGAATGTCAATGGAGTGCCCACTTTTGACAGGTGTAGACAAAGGAAGGGTTGTAGAAAGAAAAAATCATGATGTGTATGTACAGACAGTATAGTTGGGATAGTTAACACTGTGCTTCTACATAATTCTATGATAGGCAAGATCTGCATTAATGGTGGTTGGACAGGATATTATGTTGGCTTTTAGTGCTATGGTCATCCACTAGGTAAATAATTATTGAATTTTTGATATAATTCAGCTATAAAAAAACCTGTAAATATATCATGTATGCACCTTGTACAATACCAAAACGTTATGAAAACAGTTTGCAATGTATTAATTCATCAACTCTGTATAGTTAAGGTGTCTTGAAACTGTCTGATTGACATTTGTATTTTATTAAAATAAAAATAAATGGGAAAAAAATAAAATTAAATTAAAAAAAAAAAAGAACATGGCTTAATGTCTTGGCTGCCACTTGCACATAAACAAATGATCTCATGGCACAGGCATCAGCACACTTTTCCTGACCTCTGTACATACTCAGCCTCTGGCCTGATTATGTTGTTAGTATCCAGGTGGGGTTTTTTTGTTATTGTTGTTGTTTTTGCTTTTGCTCGTTTTTGGTGGAACCAAGGATTGAACTCAGACCCTTGCACATGCCAGGGAAGTGCTTTTTCTACTGAGCCATCTCCCTGGCCTCTCTAGGTTGAGTTTTTAAAGGCACTGTAATACTTTTTGCCCAAAACTGTTCATTTGATTTGTGTCAAACTTTTTCAGAGTTACTAATCTGATATTGGTGGAAGTACAAAGCCTATGATACTCTAATTCTAGAAAGTCAAATTATATAAGTAATATTTGAAATAAGGAAAATGTTGTTGGACAATACAGGAGGAACATATTTACTGATTTCAATTTGAAGCAGAAGGGCTATTCTGGAAAACAGTCTATGATGCTAAGTGTCATTACAAGTTAGAATGAAAACTAAATTTTCTGAAAATAATTTAAAATAGGATGTGTTAATATTCAGCTGATTACATTCAGAAAGTTTAAGAGATAGTGAGCTCCCTAAATCTGGATAGAACCAATTAGTATGAAACAACCATCTGTTGATGACTCAAACATAGGATGCAATTTGGACTAGGTGATCTCTAGGGTTTCTAGTGAGAGAGACCCTGGGATTGGCTGATTTCAAGAGGAAATGAAGTTGATCTCTGTTGTGTTTGCAGGCTAGAAAACAGTAAATTGTGCCATAAAAATAGTTTATTTTAGGATAGGAACAATAGAAGAGAACATTTTCTGTTCTTTGTCTGATCATAATGTCTCATAAGCACAGTTCTAGAGATAAATCACATTGTCTCTGCTCCCTGGGCATTAATTTTCACATATATTTGCTAGAGTTTAAGACATGGGATAATGTCCTATATACAGAGAATAGCTATCAGCACATTCATTAGGATTCTTTTTATAGTTCTATTAAGAATGTTAATTATAAAAAAGTTAATTATAACTAACTTTGCTAAGTACTGTTCGCCAAGAAATCCAGTGTTCCTACTAAGCCAGAGATCCTGTTACAATGGTAAACTAAGACTCATACCCATGTACATTTGCACACTCTTCATGTATTTAGCCTCTTCTCTTCTACTTAGAGACATAAGATTATAAGAATGAGAAAACCCAAATACAGAGAGGATAAAAATCCAAATAAAAGAGGGAGGGCAAGAAACAGAGGGCTAATCTCTGTGGAGATGAGAAAAGGACGAGAGGAAGGAGAGAATAGGAAGGGCTTGGGAAGAAGGAGAAAAATGACCAAGATGCGATCTGTGTATGCACCAACTCCCTGAGATGAAAGCAGTTATTTTGTATTGAAAGCACATGCTACTAGTAAAAATAAATTGTAACCCTTTTATTCTAACTTTTTTTTTTTTTTTTTTTTTTGGTGGAACTGGGAATTGAACTCAGGCCCTTGCACTTTCCAGGGAAGCGCTTATTCCACTGAGCCATCTTCCCGGCCATATTTTAACTTTTTAAAAATACATAATTCAAGGGAAGTGCTGTGCTACATACTTAAAAAATAAAATAACCTTAAATTCACACTAAAAATAGTTTTTTGGATAACTTCAAATAAAGCCAAGATTAATATATTTTCCAAGAGCTGGTAGGTATTGCTTGGAAGCAATTAATATTATTTCCTTTTCAAAGCTATGTAAGCAATGGTTTACTCTAAATCTTGTTTTCCCAATGCTGATGTCAAAAATAGAGGAAACGCAATTGTTTTTTCCTAAATGATAAGTCTATGTGATGAAATATTACACCCTGCAGTTATCTTAATGGGCAGAGCCATTCTAAGAGAATTCTGATATCTTTATTCAATTTGTGCTTCTGTTGATAACATGTTAACTACACTATCCAGAGAATATACTGTTGAGACCTGATTTCCCTTAGATGGATTTATCTGACTAAACAGAGAGGAAAATTTCAGGTTTCCACTTAGCTTTCCAGGAATGTAGCCACGTGTTATGGAGCTGCAAGGATTTATGGGGTGTATTCATTTAGGAGTGGTGTGGAACAATCCATTGCTACTTGTGTCCAGCTCTAGCTATTGTACAGCATCCCTTCTTAATCCTCATTCTATATTCCTGTTTTTTTTTTTCCTTTGCTTTCTTAAAAGCAGAGTTCTCTTGCACGCTGTAGATATGATTTTGCCCTTGCTCAACAACAAAATCTCCAGATTGCTAAAGATAACTCTTGCATCAAATCAAACAAAGGTTACTGGCTATCAGTGGCAATGAATGGCAAGTAGGTAGAAATGAAGGAAAAACAAGGAAAAGATTTTTAGGCATTAGAGACACAGTAATGTTCTCATACTCAGTGCCTTTCTTAGAGGGAAGATAGTTTTTAACATTATTATTTGTTAATTATTTTGACTCATACTTTGTGAGGGCTATTCTACCAGTAATTTTAAAACACAACTTTTAAGGTGCAGTTCTATTTTTACTTTGGGTAATCTCATTTCATAGAGCAGAAAGCTAAGGTCAAGAAAGATTAAAGGATGCTATCAATGATACCCTGGATGGTGATAGACTAGTATCTGAAATCAACTCCATCAAACTCAGTATTTTACCTATTAATTCCTATGTCAGTATCTCCTCATACAGTATTCTACACAGCACTAGGGAAATAACAGAGAGAGAATAAAACCTGAAACCTAACCTTTAAAAACAAATAAAAAAAATCAACAATGTAATTTATCAATTCTGCTGTCAAGGTCATAATAAGAGTTCCAAAAGAGAGTTGTCACAAAGGAGTAAGAAAGGCATGGGCCACTTCCTTCCAGAGCAATAGAACTATTCACTTTTTACCCCACCTTCTACCAGGTGCTGAGTACCAGACGTTGTCTGAGATACTGATACAACCTACTGGCAGTTAGTCTGAGATCATTAACTCTGAGAAACAGTGTGTGTGTGGGGGGGGGGTGGACAATTATCTTCCAATGCCGCAGCTGGGCAGACACCTACCAGCTAGGGTAATGATAAAAGCAAAGTCCACAGTGACTTTTTGCAACTAGGGCTGCAGGTGGCAACCAGTGATCTCTATGTGGGCCGCGGCGGCCCTGATGACTGATTCTCTGGCATAGCTTTGGCCAGGCTACGCTTCCTCATTAGCAGATGTTTTCAGTACAGGATGATGACATTTACCACAGATAGCTGGTCCTTGTATGTCACACGTCTTGCTTGTCATCCTCTGCCGCTACTATTCCTCCCTGCTCCTTTCTGCTCTTGGCCCAATTCCCATTGGAAAAAAAGCCCTATTTCCATTTTTTCTTTAGTTGTTTTCACCCATCCCCTTTCCCTCCTTTCTTTCACTTTCACTCCATATCATATCCCACTTGTCATATAAAGTACAAAATGAGAGATACTCAGAGGAATAAAGATCTTTTATAGGCTTCCTTTTATCTCTTCCTGTTTTCTGACCCTGGCTCTCTACAATGTATCTCTAGAGTTCCCCAGTATCCAAGCAATGAGTTTTCTTTATATTAAATAAGTCAGTTGTATTAATATGGCTAGGAAAATATAACCAGAGTATATGAACCTCTTGCCCCATAAGCAAATTCTTGCTAAGTTTCAAGTGTGGTTTCAGAATATCAAGAACACCCGACACCAATCAATGGCTTAAAAGTCATAATCTATACTTTGATATATTGATGGAAGTGCTGGGATATTAAATACCTGACTGGAAATCAAATAAGTCAAAAGTGGAAAAAGAGTTGGTTGCAATGTGGGTCCTGTCTGGGAAGAGAGAACAAGCTGTGGCTGGTGCAAGCAAAGAGAAATGGTTACAATAAACCAAAACTTTAGCCACGCTTTATGCTGTATGCCACTCCCATTTTACATAGCAAAATTCAGTTTTCAGTTATATTTTAATCATAAAAGAATATATTTATGGGAGAGAAAGAGAAACTATCATTCAGATCATCAACACCATTAACATCCCCATCATTGTTCACTGAGTATTTGTTAAGCAACTGTCTCAATTACCATTGAAACATTTAAGGTCATCCTTCAAGGTGATTCTTTGAGGAAATGGTGTTGTTACCACAGTTTTCTAGATAACGAAACTAAGATTTATAAAAGCAAAATTTTATGGTTTACTGAGATAGAAAAGAGCTGTAATGTGAATCTAAGGATTAATAAACATCATAGCTATGATTCCACCCCCCCAAAAAAATATAGAATGGTTTTTTGATATGGAACAGAGGAGCTCTCTCTCTAGAACTTCTGCATTGTGTCCTTAATATTCTCCACTGATATCTCATTGATAAGTTCAAACACAGAGCCCTACCTGGATTTCTAGGTCTCTCCTAAGCTGGTCTCACCAGTCCTTTCACGTCTTACATGTGACACTGCTTTTCTCCTCCTTTTATTTTTCCTACTCATATGGAATCATACTCAGCTCCACTGCCCAGAAAAATGGCATACACTCTTAAAATATAGCTCAAATTGGACCAGCCAAGTAGCTCAGTGGATTAAAGCTTCTGCAAGCAGGCACAGGGACTGGGTGTTCAATCCTTGGACCTGTCATGCTGGCCCCTCCCCCCACCACACTGAGAGGGCAATTGAGACTAGGTGTGGTGGCTTGCATCTGTAATCCTAGCTCTTGGGAGGCTGTGTAAACAGGTGGATGGTACAAGTACGATCTAGTAGTGAGACTCTGACTACCCTGTAAACTCTTCACTAAAAATTCAGAAAGGAAGAAAGAAGAAGAAGAAGGAGGAGGAGGACGAGGGAAGGAAGGAGGGAAGGAAGGAAGGAAGGAAGGAAGGAAGGAAGGAAGGAAGGAAGGAAGGAAGGAAGGAAGGAAGGAAGGAGAAAGAAAGAAAGAAAGAAAGAAAGAAAGAAAGAAAGAAAGAAAGAAAGAAAGAAAGAAAGAAAGAAAGAAAGAAAGAAAGAAAGAAAATTCAAATTGCTCCACTTTCATGGCTGTCTCATAAGGGTATAATCTCAATGATAGTTTCAATTACTGAAAGCATTTCTTATCTGTAATGTTCATTTGTAATTCAAACACATACATGGTTAAGAGCCATATTTAGCAGATAATGACATATAGAAAAATGACCTGTGTTCAGTGATAGGGAGGTCACAATTATTGTTATCTTGTTAATTTTATTTTGAAATAACTATGGAGTGTAAGGAAGGAAGGTGCAGGGGAATGTATCAGGACAGCTAGTGCATTCACCACTCAGTCACAGTTAGAAACTTGAAATAATCAAAGTACGACATTGAGCCAAGAGCTGGCACTAGGAAAGCCAAGCTCATGAAGGGTTCTCGTGGTGAGCGTGTGTCTCTGGGAGAATGAGTTCTGATTTGCACTGGTTGTTAGCATGCTCACTCTTGCAAAGAAATCCTAGGATGTCATGCTCATAGCTGACTCACAGATTATAGCACTGACATATTTTGAGAAAGAAACCTAATACATATGCATCTCACTGCTTCCATTGCTCTAGGCATGAGTCACAGATAGGAAATTCACCTCACATTGTTTAGCTGATTATAATTGAAGTTAAAATTCATGGCATGAGATATGCTCATTATCCAAGGATTGTTGGGAGCCTTGACTCTCATAAACTTCATTACAGAATTCAATAGGAAATAAAAGAAAGAAACATGGAATATTATGGGGTTCACCCAGAATTTTAAGCAGAATATATAACTTACTTTGAATTCTTTTCAAAATTAATTTTATTGATACATTTTTTACCCACATAATGATACATTCATCATAGGAAATACGTAACTGTACATAATTGACTTGGTTACTTTTCTCTCATTGATGGAATAAAATGCCCAACACCTGAAATCAAAGAAGGAAAGGTTTATTTAGCTCATGGTTAGTGGAGTCCATACTCAGCTGGCTCCAAGGCAGAGTGACACATGGCAGAGGCAGCACTTCTTGGCGGTGGAAAACAGCAAAGACCAAATGGAGGAGCAGTGGCTGTGGTGGATAGCAAGCCTCCCTGCCTTTCTTGTATTTTATTCAGACTATCTACCCCAGGGTGGTGTAACACTCACACCCATACTCCCAGCATTGGATCATGGATTAATCAAAAACCCTAGAGGCCTCCCCATGACTGCATGAGGCTTTAGCGGGACAACTAGACACAAACTATAATGATAATATGTCTTAATTGTTTTCCTTTCCCCTCCCTTCCTTTCAATCTTTCTTCCCTTCTCCCTTACAAAACTGTTTCTATTGTTTTCCTTCCATTATTGTTTTCTTGAATTTTAACCCTATTCCCTTCCTTCTCTTTGCCCTCCCTTGTTTCTAGCACTGGATTTTAAACTTAAACTTTAATTTAGGTGTTGTTTTTTTTCTTTTCTTTTTCAGAACCAGGAACTGAACTCAGGCTCTTGTGCTTGCCAGGGAAGTGCTTGTTCCACTGAGTCATCTCCCCGGCCCCTTAGGTGTTGTTTCTGAAGGTTAGTGTCCTCTTGTTAGCTGAAGTACTTATAGCTAGAAATTCACCTTTTAGAAATTTGTTTTAAGTTTTCTGTGCATTTTGATTATTCATGTAATCTTTCTCACTATAAGCTACGTAATATTACTGGTCATATTAAAGTATACCCATGGCATTTTGGGGTATCTCCTAACTTTTTAAGGTAAATGATTCCTTAGACTATATTACCTACTTGTCTCATGATTTAAACTATACTTGTAATTGTCATTAATTTGTATTTTTTCTAAGTAAGTGCAGATTAACGGTAGGTTTCTTAAGACACTATACAGAGTCAATCTATTTTACTCCATTGCCCTGGTAGGAAAATCTTGCAGAACCATCAAAACTAGGACATCAACAATGGCAAAATCCAGCATTCTCATTTTGTTTACAAGTTGTACCTGCCCTCATTTTTAACCTATGTGTGAGTAGTTTTATGTAACTTTTTCATGGTTTTATTTCTCACAATAGCATATCAACATGCAATTTTTAGCATATAACTGATTTTTGAGTGTTGATCTATTATCATGAACCATTGCTTCTAAGAGTTTTCATAGATGATTAGGGATATTCTGTGCAGAAATAGCTTTATGTTTTCTGAACATGTGTTTCCTTTTCTTTTTTCTTTTTCATTGACTTGAAATTTCATTATAATGTCAAATAAAATTTGTGGAAGCAGAAATCATCTTGCTCTCTACCTCAAAGGAAGAAAATTAGCTTTCTCACCTTAAACTGTGATACTACATATAATTGTAATGAGTATGCTTTATATGTGTTTAAGGAAGTTCCTTATGTTCTGAGTTTATCAAAAGTTTTATAATGAATGAGTACTGAATTTTGTCAAATAATTTTTCTGTATTATTGTTTACTATCATATGATCATATTTTTGTCTTTATCCTTTTACTATAAATGAAACTAATTGCCTTTCTAAACTTGAGCCAGTCATGCATCCTTTGTGTGATATGTTAGGATTGTTTTATTTTGTATTTAATATATCAATCATTCACTGATATTTTCTTGAGGATTTTCAGTTTAAATTCATAATAACTATTCTTCTGTCATTTTCTTTATTGTCATGTACCGTATTTGTCTGATTTTGGCATCAGGATTATAATGTTTGACTTGGAAAATCAGCTAAGAAGTTTCCTTCCCATTCTCTTTTCTGAAAGAAATTGTTGAAAATTGGCATTAATTATGTTTTACATCTTTAGTGAAATTCCTCAGTGCAACCATCTGGACCTGGAGTTTTCTTTTGAGGAAGACTTAAATACAGACTCCATTTCTCTTAAGGCTCTATGTCAATTTAGGTGTGACACCGCTCATCTTGAGTGAATGTTGATGGTTTACGGTTTTCAAATTGGTTATGTAAGACCTGTAGCTGCCAGAATCTTGACTCTTCCTTGGCCATATATGTGTCCAGATCAGCAGTCATCAGTTCCATGCCTAGATTAGCTCTAAAAATGATAATTTGAATCAATAATATAAGATTTTGTGAAGAATTATTAGAACCACTTTTTAAGAAGATGGTTAGGCAGTTTAGTCAAAAACTATTAATATACACCATAAGCCAATTACATATGTTTGCATTATTACACAAAAAAGTTGCTCTCTAATTACCTAAAAGAAAAACCTCTTAGCTGACAGAAATTTCTATAATCTGAGTATATTATTGCCTGGGCTTTGGGGATTTCAATCTATTTGCTCAAGTAAATACTAGATTTATTATTGTTTGTCAAATCTTTTAATCCTTTATTGACTTGCTCCTTTTAGTTAAGCATTTGTACCAAATTTCCATTGCCCTCAAATAGAAACTAATGATAAAATTCACTTGTTTGCCTTACTTCCTGTCATGGGCACAATCCCAACTACTTCAGTGTCTGCTCACCATCTTAGCTCAGCTCTATAGTGATCAGTAGAATGTATTCAGGACTGCCCTTCTGGCAGATTCCAGCAGCAGCCCAACTTCCCCACTATGAGGAAACAAGATGTCACAACTTTGCATAGGTGACATCATTCAGCGCCTTCTCAAGGATGTCTGAGTAGAACTGGGAAGTGCTGATGTTCAAAGTTTTGATGCCATCATGCAAATGTTCAACAAGCTTTGTAAAAATGATCTTTGTCATCTGGACATTTTTGTATTCTATTTTATTTTCAAAGAATGAAATTCACCAAGATTTTGAAATTTAGTTTTAAGCATTCTTTCCTTTAGTCCTTAATAGGAAAAAAGAAATTGTCTGTACATAAATTTATGCAGAAGTGGCAGAAATTCACTTCTAACATTAGTCTTCATTTTGGGGCTTTTAAAGGATTTTGGATAATGCCAAAAGGCTCAGTGAAGGAGTACTGAAAAATGAAAGGACCCGGAAGAGTAGCATTCGTGTCTTGACCTTAACTAAAGATTGGTTTGAAGCTGTTCTGTTTCTCCCAGTTTCTGTATTGGCTAGTGGACGCCATCCAGACACCTTAATTTGATCTTCTGCTTCTCTGTGTCCTTTAGTTCTACTTTGGATTAAAAAAGAAAACCTAGACCTGTCTCTGAGGAGAGTTGCTCTGCTCCCGCAGGCTATGACAGGTACCCTGACACTCATGCATAATTCTGTCTATTGCACTTCTGTCTTCCCTCACACAGGAAATTCTGATTCTTGACCTGAGGACACACTGATCTATTGTTGATGTGATATATGGGCTTCAAAAACAATGCTCACTGCTCCTTCTTAGCAGTGTGGTCTGGGTCATCTATTGTTTTCCAAATCCAGAAACCTACACTTTGTAGGAAAGGGTGCTATAGAACCAGGGCCTTCCAAACATGAACAAAGCTGCTATACTCCACGTGCCCCATAAAGCCCATCTCCCCACATGTCCTGTGGTTGGCTGGCTAGTGGCCAGAGCTCACCTGAAATCTCATGGTATCTATAGGTTTGTCACTTCATATAAAGTCAGACCAGGGTTCCCGTGTTGTCAAAACCTTTGTACAAACCCAAACCTCTTAAAATTATCACTTTTTCCTTTTTGAAACTTTTTTCCTCAGGATAGCATTGTTTTACCTGTAGACACAAAGGCTGAGGCCATTTTGCATACTTCAGATTTTACAAATTGTATTAAAATTGACTGGCACACATGACCATGCTCTCTCTCTCTCTCTCTCTCTCTCTCTCTCTCTCTCTCTCTCTCTCTCTCTCTCTCTCTCTTCCCCACTGTCTTCCATTCCTGATCTCTGTCATTTGTGTTTACTATGGCATCTTTGCCTTGTCTGACACTCAAAATGATCCTTTCTAATGTCTTTATATTTGAAACTCTTGTGTTTCATCTTTTGAGCCTTTTATAAAATTGGAAATTCCATATTGTTTTGAGACTCCATTGTGTCCATCGCTGAAAAAGAAGTTAACTGTTGGGAAAGAGAATTCGCCTCTGTTAGAGCCAGGGAGATGGCTCAGTGGAATAAGTGCTTCCTTGGTAAGCACAAGGGCCTGAGTTCAATCCCCGGTTCCTCCAAAAAAGAAAAAAAAAAAAAAAAAAAAGAATTTGCCTCTGTTATTTAGAAGGGATGTTCCTTCCTTGGTGTCCTGCTTCACTGGAGTGCATCCCAGGGGTAAGTGTAATGCTCTACATCATATGATGCTTTGCTTCTAGTAGAAAAATACTCCATGGGGCAAGTCAGAGCATTTAAAATCATCCTTGTATCCTGTATCTGAAGAATTGCAATGTGAAATTCATCTCCTGTTATTTTTTTTAATCAATGACCTGGTTCCTTATTTATTTTGGCTTTTACAACTCTTTTTTGAAGTCAAAAGTTGTCATCATATTTTATCAGCATAACGAATGCATTGGTATCATTCTAGAGATGCCGTTGTCATGCACTTCACTGAGTACACAGTGGCCAAGAAAGCACTGCATGTGGAAGCTGAGTGTTCTCCATGAAATTTAAATTAGAATCATTTCAGAGTCTTTCCTATATTTAGACAGAAAACTTCTGATTGGCAGGAGATGAGAAAGGGTAAAAGATACAGCAAATGCAGTTTTAAAATGTTCTTATTCCTAAATCATCTAAATATTTTGTGATTGGCATATCAGGTATAAAATTTTAAAATCAAATGTAAGAATCAAAATGTGGGTAGAGAATGGACCAGATTTATTGCTTTTTTCAAGCTCAGGAGCATTACAGAATGCAATAAATGACAGCTCTCATCCCAAAAAAGAACCCAAAGCATTTATGATACACTAAGTTTTCTAAAACCCTGAGGTTAAAAATCACCTCAAAGTGTAACAACAATCCTTCTGTTAGGCAGCACCCCTTTGGATAGAAGTTGTAGGAAGAGGCTCAAACATCCTTGGAGAAAGAGTGGAAATCACTAGTTTATATATCCAAAGAGAGGCATATAACGTGGAAAAACTAGAACCAGGAACTTGTCACCACCAAGACGTTTTTTCCTGTCAGCCTCACTTCTTTATTTTATATACAACATTATCTTTTTCTGTCGACCAACTTCAATAGGTTGTACTATAAAAAGAAATGTTCGTACTGAATAATTTGAAACTCCTTACACCAATGAAATTGTATACATCCTCAGTAAATAAAAACTTCCAGTAAATATGAAAATGCCTCAAAGATGTTCGTTAGAGCCCTACAACAGTATGATGAGAAAATCTTGTGCTGATTAATTTTATGTCTCACCGTGATGAATGGATGCCCTCACATCTGCCTAAATAGTATTTGCCATATGAGTTTCAGAGTTAATCTTTTAGAGTTGATTGGCTTTCCTGGCTCTTGGGTCATTAGATCCAAATTATAACTAGACTATCGGGTCACCTGAGTGACCTTGCAATCTGTAGATCAATGAACTTGGCTTCTTTAATTGTCTGAGAAAATTCATATCTCTTTGTCTCTTTATCACCCTTCTCTTTATCTCTCTGCCTATTCTATCTATCTATCTATCTATCTATCTATCTATCTATCTATCTATCTATCTATCTATCAATCATCTTTTTGTTGGCTTATCAGCCACTGGTTCTATTTCTCTGATACCATATAAGTGTATATTAGCATATGTAAATACAAATGTGGTTTGGAAAGCTGAAAAGGCTTATGGCTGCAAGTTGGGAAGTCAATCACACAATCCAGTCTGAGTACAAAGGCCAAGAACCAGAAGGACTGATGCTTGATGCTTGAGGTCAAAATATGATGGAGTTTTCAGCTCAGACAGGAAGAATACATTCACCACTCCTTTGTCTCTTTTGGTTCCCATCTCAGCAGGTCAGATGAGGCCATCAGCACTATGCGGGTGATCTGTTTATTTACTCTGCTGAATCAAAGGGCAACTTCTTTCAGAAATGCTCTCACAACGCTCACCCCAAAATAATGCTTTCTGAGTTACTGAGGCATCTGTTAGTCCAGTCAAGTTGAAATATAACATTAAGAGCACCCACTGTGTGTGCATGTGTGTCCTCATCCCCTGTGAGATCTGCTCCTTGGAAGACCCAGATGACCATAATTACACACAAATATAAACTCTCTGCCTGTGTCCTATACCAGTGTACTTTAAAAAATAACAATTGGAGCATAAAACAGAAGCTAGAATTTGTAGAGTGCTCTGTTCTGGTTTGTTTGTGGTATCTCATTTGATAGTCACTGACAATGGAAAATCACAGCACCATTTCTGTGCACTTTCCAAGGTCACAGTGCTAATTAGCAGAGGAGCTGGGATAACTAACATTCTATAGAGAAAGTTTAATAAGTGCTAAATATCATACATAAAGAATTTTATATGTCCTTCTTATTCCATCAGAAATCAATTTATGTTTTCTTGCCTGCTCTCTCTTCAGCTCTAATAGGTTGACCTTAATGAGATGATGGGATCAGTAAGGTATGTTCAAAATTGAAGTTGCATATTAAATACTATCTGAGCTTTTAAGAAAAGCACAGAATAGAGAGGAGAAAAAAACAAAACAAAAAAGGAAACTGTGATGTCCAGGTGTCTATCATAACTGCAATGTGAAGTCATTAACAAAATTTTCATTTCAAAAATTGATGTCTTTTACACACCAAAAGGACAGTCAACCAAGAGTTGTCTCTTACTTGTTAGTCATCATGGAGCAGAAATGGTGGTTGTTCCCTCCCAGCCCTAAAAAGCCCACTCTGAATATTTGCACTGGGAATGCACAAGGTCAGAGAAGAAAACAAAGGAAAATAATAATTTGAAGCCTGATAAACTAGTAAGCTCTAATTCTTCCAGAAAGGCTCTACTATTCCACATGTTAACTGGAAAAGTACTTTCTGTTGGCTTGCTCTTTAAGAACTAATGCAGATAAAGTGCCTGCAAATGTTGTATTCATGTTAAACCTTGCTGTGATTAAAAATCAATAGAAGATAAACTATCAGAGTGAAGATTTTTTCCATTACACCTTCATTCCGCTATTCTTCGCTGTGTCAAAATATTTTGTTATGCATGCAAAGGTCTTTCTTTTGTGAATCATATAGCTGTTTTGTCTCTCAGTTTATTACAGAAGCAGTTTCAATTAATAAAATAGCAGCCTCACATTTGCAAATGAAGTAAATCAAGCTGATGCCACTGGCAGAGCAGAAGTACCCTGGAACCACATGCCACCTGGCTTAACAAAGTGTTGTAATTAGAAGTGTATCATTCAGAAAACTACGAAGAATATGTTTAAGGACTGGCAGCTCTTTCACTGTCACCAGCACAAATGACAATTTAACATATATTTAAGAATTTGTGTGTGCAGATTTATAGTACATTATTCAAAGTTCATGGCAACGAAATTATATGCTACCGCTGAATCTACAATGCTGCTCTCTTATTTCCCATTGTTTTGTGACTTAATGTACATCTAAGTATTTCACATTTACTTGACCAAATTTAATGTACTTCTAATTAATTATATTTCTAAGTATTTTTGAATAAGCTTGAATGAACGTTACAGCATTTACATAATATGTGTATTTGTGTCTAACAATGTTGAAATAGTTTTTGTGAATCAATTCATACAAATATCTCTTCTTTTAAGCTGGGCCAATATTTAATAATCTCTTGAATTTTTCATTCTTTGACAAAGCTTTTCATAACATTCAAAAAACTAAATGGAAAATAATGCAAAACTGTATTCATATGTCTATAAACTCATTTCACTCACATCAACTATTTTTGAAAAACTCACATCATGAGGCTCATCTATGCAGACTTTTCATATATACATCAGAGAGAACATTTTCTGTGGACAGAGGCAACGAAATATAGTAGACCACTTAACACCCACTTGAGTAGCTGCACACGGAGCTGCCACTGCATGTCAATGTGTCTTCTCACTTGTGTGTGTGTGCTGTTAAGGAAAACCAGAGTTTGGTGACAGCTAAAGAAGTAAAAACAGATTCTCTCCAGGAGCTACCATTAACTGGGGACTGCAGTACGGAATTCAGTGTTATTCCAAATACACCATTGGTAAGCAGGAATTTACAGCCAAGGTCACCCTTCCCTCCTCCTGCACCTGCTGGTAAGAGGCAGATGATGAGGGGTGTGTGTGTGTGTGTGTGTGTGTGTGTGTGTGTGTGTGTGTGCACAATATAGCTAGAGACCCTGATTTTATCTGGCTTTTAAAAATATTGTTTAATGCAGTCATCTGTTTGCCTAAGCACTGATGTAATCTACAATTTTTATCAGTATTCTTTCCTAAGGCACATAGTAGACAGATAACCCAAATGATTTCAAAGAAAGTGCTTCTGGGAAACTAAAATCAGCAAAAAAAAAAAAAAAAAAAAAAAAAAAAAAAAAAAAAAAAAAAAAAAAAAAGTATCCAAATCTGGACATTCATAAATGATTTCTTAAAATTTCTTCTAACTGATCTTTTTTAGAGAAGATCATTCAGAAAAAAAAATCCTTGTATTACTATATGTACTCTATATATTTTAATACATTATGATTATATCCGTCAGGGTGAGTTGGTACTGTACACGCCAAATTCAACTAATTTTCTTAACCTCTCCCCTCCAGCCCCCTCCCTGCACCTCTTGGACCCTTTCCAGCTATACATGTTTGCAGTACACAGTGATCACATTCTGCACAGGGACCTGGGACAGAAACACAGCACCTCCCAGCACTGCCCCCACTTGAGATCTGCTTCCTCTTCTCACCTCTCTCCCACCTCCACCTTATGACTTCTTCCCAGTATTTCACCATTTTCTATGGTCTATTCATTGTTTTGCCCTTTGTTCATGTATCAAGGTCCTCATAGAAGAGAAAAGATGTAATATTTAGGGCTTGTGGGTCTGATTTACCTCAGTTAGCATTATGACCTTGAGACACAACCATTTTCATGCAAATAATTTGAATTTGTCCTTCTTTGTTACAAAGCAGTATTGTATAGTAGGTAAACACCACCTTTCTTCATTCATTTTGTGGTGGATACATAAGCTATTTCTGGAACTGGCTGGGATGAATTGTGCTGCTATATATATGAGACCCATAAGCCATTGTAATATGATGATGTCCATTGTTTCTGGAAGATGCCTAAAAGGGGATGAGGTGGCTCAAGAGGAATTTCTATTTTTAGCTTTTTGAGGCATCTCCACGATGGTTTCCATATCAGTTGTACCATTTTAGACCTCCACTAAGCATGAAGAAAGGTTGTTTTTCTCTGTAGCCTCTCCCTGGTGTTACTTAAAAAGTTTTCTTTGAATTAGGTTTGTGGAACCCTGAGCAGATACGACCCTTACAGAACCTCCAAACTTAATGTTAAATCTGTTTTACAAATCTTCTAAAATAGGAAAAGAAAAGGCCTGCGAGGGTCAGCAGGTAAGCACCTGGTTAGGCAAACACAGGAGCTGGGGCTTGATCTCCAGCATACAGGCAGCACGGGCCCTGTCCCTGGGTGTACTAAGCTGGCCACCAAGTCCAGGTGAGGTGGTGCACACCTGTAACCCCAGGGCTGGGGAGGCTGAGACAGGAGGATCACTATGACTCTCAGCTGTGTAGTGAGACCCTGTACCAAATACATTAAATAAATAAATAGATACATAAATAAAATAGAAAAAGATCAACTGAGAAAAAAACTGACTCTCCATTAACTTTTAAATCGATAATTATAAATTCCAGTACAGCAACAATATCCAGAAGTTTTAAACCTTCAATGTATAATCTTTAGAGTAATAATTCACAGAGCAGAAAATGGTCCAGATTAGGATAATGCATCATGAAAGTTAAAAAAATCTAATGAAGATTAAATGTCTATTATCAAGATTTTTTGAATGAAAAGTACAAACATTAGTGGCATTTCCACAAAGCCAAATGAAAAAACATGGAATATCAATAAAATTTTCCCACAAAAACATCTTAGTGCCAATGTGGACATTTGTAAGTCAAATCATCAAAGTGGACAGTTTTCATTACAATAAAAAGTAGTTGCATTGGCAAAGGATTTAATTCAGATTTCCTTTCCTTTTATCTAAAACACAAATACTAAAAGCTCTTAAACAGAGTTCCGAAGTCACTATCAACACAATGTAAAACGAAGAGAATAAAGGATTTTATCACACATATCAGCAAAACAAAATAAATTATTTGGCATACAAAAATCCTTTGATATCTGATAGCTAAATAAAATCCTATTAGATAGAATTTCTGAAGATAAGGCCATACTTGTTTATATTTTGCTCCTTAAAATAGGAGAAAAGTACATAGTGGAAATGTTCAATGATTTTCATCACAATACTTTTCAGAAATCTCAAATTTCTTTCTATTTTTCCTTTTTTGGTGGAACCAGGGATTGAACTCAGGCCGCTGCACTTGCCAGGGAAATGCTTATTCTATTGAACCATCTCCTCAGCCCCTCAAATTTCTTAGAATAGGGATGTAATTAAATAAATTACAAATATATCTAATGCAATAATGAAATAAATCTATATACTACTAAAAACAATAACATAGGCCATGCTGTTACACACAGTTGTGGGGAAGATGTTAGTGATGCAATGTAGGAAAAAGACTGTACAAATATATGTACAGCCACCTATATTGTACCAGAAGATGCTTCTCAGCCAGTAGTCTTCAGATTGTTAGTTGTCCAGGTAGCAGTTCCTGTTCCTGTTCTGGTTGCTCCTGCCTCTTAGACATGGCTGGTCACTGAGATGCACGTTGTATCAGCCAATCCCCAATTGACAAGTTATTCTGCCTCTGTACTTCCTGTTTGTTTATCTCATAAAAGTCCTAGACCATAGAGATCAGGGCCTTATATTCTGCGATTGATCCTGATCAGTGCCTGTCAACGTAAATAAACCTGCCTCAGAACCCTGAGTGGTTTTTCAGTATTTCTGTTTGCCGTCACTATATAATACATATATATCTACTTGTCAAACATGGACCTGTAATGCTAAGAGAATTTAAGATTATGGCATGGGCAGATTTAGTTGGTTTAAATTTTGTATTTTGGGACCAGGCATGGTGGCACATGCCTGTAATCCCAGTGCTGGGAAGGCTGAAAATAGGAGGATCACTACGAGTCTGAGCTGTGTAGTGAGACCTTGTACTGAATACATTTTAAAAACTAAGTAAATTTAGTATTTTTTCTAAGTGTTTTTATTGTAGTGTTTCAATCTAAAATCTTTTACTTTTTTTGTATTTTAGGAAAGAGTCTACAAGGTGTTCAGGGTATCACTACTAGATCAGACCCATGGTGATTCTCTTGTTTACAGCCTCCCAAGTGCTGAGATTACAGGCATGCACCACCATGCCCGGTCTCAATAGCCTCAGTATGCCATGGGGGCAGACCTGCAGGACAGACTTCCAGCCCTGCTTCTGCTTGCTGGTGCTTTAATCCACTGAGCTATTTGGCCAACCCTAAAATCATTTTAATATTATTATAGCAAAATAGTTTCCTCTTAAAATTAATTATTAATTTTCTGGATGTTAATTTTACATACAAATGAATGAAATTATAAGAATAAACTTTCCAGAGAAGAAATAACTTAAAGAATAAAGATATCTGTATGCCTTTTTTATCTAACAGTAAATAGTGCACTTCTCTCATTAATATTTAAAATTTTTACTTTTAGCCTATGAACCAAGCCATTTATTATAATGTACTTCAAAGTGCAAACTTCTAGAACAACACAAAACAACTTGATGTTGAAATTATGGAAATGCCCTCACTGACAGATACAGAA
This sequence comes from Ctenomys sociabilis, assembly GCA_004027165.1. NCBI lineage: Eukaryota > Metazoa > Chordata > Mammalia > Rodentia > Ctenomyidae > Ctenomys > Ctenomys sociabilis. Next base: position 31,905 of record PVKA01015401.1, on the reverse strand, counting down.
AGGTTTTTCATGCACTCTATCCAACTACAGTAATGTGAAAGCAGTAGATAAAAATTTGAGTGGCAAATCATAAATTTTGTGCATGCTAATTTTCTCTTGGCATTACTTTTGAGAAATGGCATCTCTGAAAGATCAGCATAGATTGTCTGGGATCACTTTGACATCCATCTGGGTGGACCCCTGAACAGAACTATCCTCTTCACTTTTATCTAAAGTTCATTTTATACCAGGCTTCACTCTGCTGCCACTAAAAAGGTACCTAGATTTTTGTCTGATGTGTGATAAATTTCTACAAGTTTTTCACTTCATATATTTTACTAGGGAGGACTAGATGATAGCTCTTCATGCTTTCCCTTTATATTTCTCTGTTAACCAAGACACTCTCTAAGGCACTATTAAACTCTCTCCTGTCACCAGAAAAGCCTTGTGTGGTTCTCTGATTTAGTACTACGTTCCCACATTATGGTCTTGGGTGTGTACCTCACCCTGCTTTTCACAGCCTGCTGACTAATGAGAAAGACACAAAAGGAAAGGAAAAGTAATGCAGTTCATACAAAGAATGACTGTCCCGACCTGCATTTGTGAAAACTGAAGGCCCGCCCCAGAGAGCACAGCACCACTGCATCAACTGGAAGCACAAGAATACCCATTGCTGCTGGAAAGCTCTAGTTCCAGAAGTCCTCAGAGGACACAGATTCAACCTTCCCAGTGGAATGCCTTCCATGGGGTGTGCATCTTGCAAGTGGAACGGGAAGTCTCTCTGGTGCCAGTTGCTACCCCTTGACCTTTGTTTTGAAAATGTAGGTAGGAGTGATGAAATGGCCTCTGTGCACAGCTCAGTGTTCAGGTCAGGGAATAGACCACCACCAGTGCAGAGTCCTGAAATACACCTGGGTCCTTCATGACCAAGTGATGTCTCCAGCCATCAGCTTGTCAGTATCATCCTGGTGGCCCCAACTCCTACAATCCCAAGAAAAGAATATTTGATAACAGACATAATCCATGAGCTCCTGTGAGATCTAATCATCTTAGTGGCTGAAAGTTAAGGGTTAGTGAGTAAGGGTTGGAAGCCTAAGAATTCAGACAGAGGTAGATCCTACATGCATTCTGGACGCTGGTTGTGTAAGTCAACCCAAAGTACCATGGGAAACTCAGAAGGAGGGTGTTCAAGAAACTCAGGCCAGGGCCTGGAGCAGGCTGCCATTTCCAAGTCTACAGGTAGTACTGCTCTCTGCTTCATAATTCTGTGAAAGAACTAAGAAGGTATTTTAGTGTCTCCAAATATCCAGTTTATTTGTCTTGGTAGAAATGATATACTATATCATTCAAGATGTTGGTCGCATTTCATTGACTGTATTACCACTACTTAGATTATGAGATAGCAGTATTTTTATGTTTGACTGATGTCAGTTTTCAAGCCCACCTCCTCTCCCTTCTACTACTTCCCAACTCTAGGTAAACTGATCAGTATGCCCAAGAGTGCTCTTCTTCGATCTTGGTGAGTCATTTAATCAAGTAAGCCCTATTATAAATGCAGATACATGTACACCAGCTGTACATTCTAACCACAACAAAAAGCAACCCAGTTTCCCTCCCATCCCTGTCCTGTTTAAGGCACTTTGAATGTGTTTTATAGCCTTGGCTATTCTTCTGATAGGTCTTAATCATTGTGAATTATAAATTTGTCCATAGTATCTTGGTGTAATTTTCAGTCATCAATTTTATATGACTATGAACCAAATTTGGGATAGGATAGAAATCCATGCACTTCTATGAAGTTACCACAAATGTAAAATTTAATGAGCCTAGCATTTTCACATAAAAGAGGTTCATTAATTGAAGGATAACCTGAACTATCACAATCACACAGATTTGCAAGCTGGTTCCTTACAGAACTATCTTTAAGATGCAGACTTACAGTGCATTTCCTTACAGTATTTTCTTAAAGTACATCTGGATGTTGACCTAGAGAAAAACCTGCCGTCTATAATAGCTGGCCAGATGTCACAGTGGCTTTTAGGTGCTAGTGACACATGTAAATGTGATGTACCACAAACATGTAGAAAAAAAAATAAAGGGGATCAGTGGATGAGAATGGAAAAAAGAAAAGAAGATGAACACAAGAATTATGTGTTTTTTACATGTATCAACTTCACACAAGGAATATGGGAATATGTCCCATATATGAACTAATAAACAAGAATATAAAAATAAGTAAAGTCTAGCCTAATGTGCTTGTAGCAGCTTCAGAAACATGTGCGCTAGCAGATTGCCTTGGGAAAAGAACGCGTGGTATTTCAAAACTGTCAAACAGTTCCATATGCCTTTCCTAATCAAGCCTATGATTTATTTGTGGTAATCCGCTCCCCAAACAGAAATGGATGTATTACCTTCAGGTTTGTCATCTCTTCCAAAATTTATCCAGAGATCCTATGAGTGCTATGTAAACACAGACATGACTCATGTTCAAAATGATGGCTCCTGAGGACTAGTTGATGTCATTTTTGTGAAGCAGCAAAATCTATGACTCTATGAACTGTGTAATGCTAGTGTAATAAAAAGATTAGATGGCTGGTGAGATAGCTTAGTGGTCTAAAGTGCCTGCTTAGGCAAGCACACAGGGACTGTGGTTCAATCCCCAGCATCACATGCTGCGCCAGCCCTGCCTCCAGGGCTGAACAGAGCTGGCCACAAAAAAGAAAAAAGAAAAAAAAGAAAAGAAAGCAGAGCTTGTCACTTGGGTTCTACATCATGTCTCTCATGAGGTAGGTTCAGGAGCATTATTTAACATTTCTAAAAGTAGGTTTGTGATGTCTCTTTGATCAGTAGACACCTGTCATCAACACTTTCTTCACACATAAAATGGCAAAAGGAAATATGAACACTGCAGACAATACTGATGAAGTACAGCAAGCACGATATTGGACTTCTACCAACTGAAACACCAGGTCATTCAAATTTGAATTCAAAGTGACACAAGAAAAAGTCATATAACCTCTTCCTTCCAATTTTCTGGTGATGTCACCTGCCCAAGGTTGTACTTCTGAATGAATTACCAACCAGAATTGCTATGCATGAATCCTGATTTCAGGAAAAATATTTACATACCTGGGTCTTAAAATGGGGATCCTGAAATGCCTTTCTTTACTGTCTCTGAGACTTCTCTAATGGTCATGTATGAATAACACTGTCTGGTGCTAAAGTATGAGGCATGTTGGGGAGCACTGACTGAGCATGACTTGAAACCCTGGGAGTCACACCTAGTATTGGATACTTTCAGGGAAGCACTTATTAAAAGGATCTTTTATGTAACCTACATGTCTTAGTACTATGTTACATTAAAGTAGTGGAATAAGGGTGAAAGGGGTGGTGGGTGGGTGGGAAAAAAGAGGAAGATATATCATGTACAGGTACAAATTCCTTATAATGTATGTGATCAGAGGTATATTGAAATTGCACCAATAAACTCAATTTAATAATAGTGAAAAATAACAGATGGCTTCATTGATGTTTTCCTGAAAAGAGGAACATAGAGATTTTACAAAGGGCATGAGTATACAGATGAATGTTCCTTCAATGTTTCCCTCTCCAATTTTTCTCTAATGACAGTGGATTTGCCTTTCTGCTGAAGGAAGGTTGCCTCCAATGTTAAACAGACTAAATTCCGGTTCATTCATGTATTTCTATTAATATATTATAAATGAAATTATACAAGAAATAATAAATAAAATAAAATAAATATGATATAGGTAGCAATTGCCAGATGTGCTGATAACTCATTATTATGGCCTATTGGACTATTTTGCTAAAATCAAGTACCTATGATCTTTGGACTGGAATCAAGTATGAAGAGGTCCTTTAAAGACTCCTCCACATGCGGCTTCTCTAACTGCAACTGAACACACATCTCTAACAAAACAAAACAAAACAAAAAAGGTGGGTATGCTGCTAGCCATGGAAGCTGGGAAATCAATCAAATGTACCTAGATGGGACTAGCCATCAGTGCCTAAGGCAAACAAGCTATCTCAGTCCTGAGATAAACATCCTGGCTGGATAAAGTCAGCTAGTAGTCACTAGGAAACCCTGTGCCACATGCTACTAACTTTGCAAAAGTGTAAATAAAACACTGTTTGGTTGTGAAAAAAATATGCATGAACAAGATAGGAGAGATATGTGGCTATTTTCTCTTAGTTCACTGAGAAGAAAGGTTTGTATTAATATTGTTTAGATAAGATATCATGTCTGCATCTTGTCCTCTGAATAACCACTATGAAGACAACAATATGCAATGTATTATTATAATTGTCCTACAAACCTATTTTGAAAGTATTACATTGTTACTTTATCTTTTTTCTCATTAAAATGAATTTTAAAAATAAAATATACATTTCTTAGATGAAGAAGTAGAAATGGGAAATAAATATGAAAAAAAAACACAGATATTCTTTCTTTAACAACATACCTATTTAATGACTGTTTTCAGGAAGGTGGGATGGGCAGGCTCTTAGGAGAACATCACAGAAGTCCCAGTGAGAAAACAAAGGCTTGTTCTTCTAGATCAGTCAAAGCTGGATTAGAAAAGAGAAAGCACATTAGTGTGAAACTGAAGGCACAGGATCACAAGCTATTTGTGGTTAGATCACCTGTGTGAATCACGGATTGCTTGTGGTTATTTCTCTGAGATTAATTGATTGGTCAATGAAGCCACTGTCAGGTTGACTGAAATGCCATTTGAAATGTTGTACAAAATTCTTTTATACTTACTGGATAGTCACCAATCCCAATCTCACTGACAAACTAGTTGCAGTCAAACAACATAATGAACATTTGAAATTCCTAGGAAGTTACTAAAGACACATTGCCATGGATGCCCCTCCTTGAACTCTCTCTTACTTCAAACTTATCCTATCATTCTTGCTATTTTCTGAAACAGTTCTGGAATTTCTTTCATGGGTGCTGCTTTGATTTCCTAAGTTCTAAACATTTAGTCTTCATGATGACTTCTCTTTGAAGAAGAGCTGGGATCACACCATGCCAGGTTTGGTGAATGTGGAGAATGAGCACCTAGCGTAACACGTTTCCAAGACTGCCTTTCTATTTGAAGCCCCTTGGTGGCAATATTCACTGGACATTTGATACCATCTAAAGGCACTCACAAAAAGAGGGCTTCCAAAATTTCTTCATAAAGTGACAACAATGATGGGACAAGTGTGTTAAAAGTGAAACCAAATATGTTGGGGAGAGTTACAGTGCAGCTTTTACTATAACTTTTTTTTTTTATTTCAACATTCACCATATATTTTGATTATCCTTCATAAAACAACCTTTCTCCACAGATTCTAAAATGTGGCTAGGGAATACTGTGGAGGGTTTACCCTGTTTTTACTGTTTGGATCCTTTGGCAGAAGAACTGAATGCATGGAGATGATGGAAATGCCTGAGAACAGACCGCCCAGAGGTTTTCTCACAAATATGCTTGGTTGGGAAATATTAGAGCAGGAACCTTTCTGAGACTTTCAACTATAGGACTCCACTGGAGGCTTTCCATATGGCTTGAATGTCTCACAAAATAGCAGATGCAGTCCAAAAGCAAGCAGGCAGTATTAGGAAGATAAGCACTTAAGGGTGTGCAGAAGCAATTTTTGTGTGTGTGTGGTACTGGCGATTGAGCTCAGGACCTTGCACTTGCCAGGCAAGCTCTTATTCTACTGAGCTCTCTTGCCAGCCTGAAACAGGTTTTTGATTAAATTGTAACCTAAAAATTTGCACAGCATCACTTTCACTGCATTCTCTTATGAATAGTTTGCCCACTGGATCCAGCCAAAACTCAAGCAAGCACAGCTTCCTTATTGCAGTTGTCTTGGATTCTTTTCTGTCCTTGCTGAGACAAAATATTTCATACTCACAAGTTAAAGGAGGAAAGGTGTATTTCAGCTCACAGTTTGTAGAAGTTTCAGTCTACAGTCAGCTGGCTCCAGTGGAGGGTAGGACATGGCAGGAATGTGAGTGGGCATCACAGAAGAGAAACAATCCATGTAGAGCAGGCACCAGCAGTAGCAGAAACAGTAGCAGCAGGTCTCCCTTTGGCTTTGATCCCATCCATCAGTTTTTTTGATGACGCCAATAGAACCCAAGTTTGGGTTTCACATTATCCACATCCAGAACAGGGCTAAACCAGTCAGTGAGGGGGCTGGCCAAATACTTCAGCAGATTAAAGCAGCTGCAAGCAGGTGCAGGGGCAGGAGTTCAATCTGAGAGCCTGTTGAGAAAGGCCTGCCCCTAGGGTAGGCTGAGATAGCAACTGAGACTGGGTGTGGTGGTGTACCCCTTTAATCCCAGCACATAGGACCCAGTAAACAGACAGCTCACTACAAGTCTGGTCTAGTACTGAGATGCTGAACAGCATGCAGACCCTTCCCTAAAATACAAAAAAAAGAAAAAAAAAAAAGAGTAAAAAAACAATCAGAGGACTAATGTAGTTCTTTTTTAAAAAATAATTATATTGAGAAACAAATAGCAATGAGATAGTTTCCAAACCAATTGGTAGGACAATTTCAATAATTAATACATCGCAGATTGATGTGTTAGCAGTTATTCATTGTACAAGATGCAGACATGATATCCTGTCCACAAAGACTGTTAGTACAGATGTTTCTTCTCCTTGAATTAAGAGAATGTAGCTGTATATATATCCTAACTATTTTGAAAATAAAGATATGAAATGGTTGTTCATTTGTATCTCCTTTTTTTGTCAGAGATGGGTATTCCCTAGTCCTTTAAATATTGTAGGTGCGAGAATTCAGCATATTCCAATATAGTCCAGTAGTCTGTAATAGTAGTGGTTGTCTCTAGGACTGGAGATGTCAGAAGTTGTTGACTTGAGTCGTTAAAAGTCAGCATATTAATATGGATTTACTTTTTGTAACTTGTTTTTATACCTTTCTGCTGGATGGTTAAGACCAAGATAAAGCAAGACCTATGTAACAAGAAATGTAACTTCTGTATGTGATAAGGTCAGGCAAATCCCCTCAGGATTTTTCCTGAGACCCTGTACTACAGTTTGTAGATCCTTTGTCAGTGTCAGCGATGGGAATGAGTCACGGACATTGCCTGACCAATTTTCTATCTGTGAATGCCTGAGAAAATGTTTTCTTTCCATGTGACTCTCCTTAGGCACACTCTACATCATCGATCACTTTCCTCTGTGGCCCCATAATCTCCTTGATCAGATAATTTGGACATGACTGAGTAATATGATGTTACAGTGTAGGCTCTCCTGTTTCCTGAATCTTCACTGACCTTGAAAGGGTAGGGCCAAAATGGTAGCTGTCTTGGCAGCCCTTCTTTTTCTCTAATTTTTGGTCTGCAAACTTAGGTTGCTAACCTTCTAGAAGAGAAGCTTGTTATTAGCCTATAACATAGGCAGTGGAACTGAATTTTATTATCTATCTGAATATAAAACATCTTAGGAATATCATGGACAGGTATTTTCCATCAAATATTGATGCGTTAAACTTAAAGTCCCTTTGGAATATGAAGAAAAAAAATTTAAAAATGTTTTATAAAATAGGAATGAACAATTACATATTTTCACACAGAAATTCAGAAATTTAACCATATACAGAATTGTAGCAGGACAGTACTATGACAATTTTTTCTTGTGTCTTATTTTCATTTATTACCCTTTTAAACTAACATTTACTTGAGAGATCGTATGGCAGTAAGTGGTATGACATGACAATCAGTATGTACTCGGAAGACCAGAATGACAGTCATTCCAAGCATGACCCTAGAATTACACATTATTATTCAGTGCAGTTGCTTAGTTATTAGGTATCCACATATATAGTTAGTCAGGGTGAGACTCCTACCAATTAACTGCTAGTTTCAAAAACCTACAGAAGAGTCTCAGGATCATTACCCTACCCATCTTTTCCATATAAATGTACAGCTATGCCCCTGTCATGTTTCCTAGCTTTTCTCCTTGCCATCCCTTCATTGTCTAATCCTCAAATTCTCATTCTCCTTTTAATTGTTTCTATTTCTTCTTTGTTATTTGTTTTATTTCTTCTTTTGAGTTCTTAAACTAGGGAGACTATATGATATTTACACATGTGGGTGTGGATTATTTCACTTAAGAGTGTATCTTCAAGGTGCAACCACTTAAATATAAAGGCTTCAAGTTTATCATTCTTTATACCTGAGTAATACTCCATTGTATGAAAATACCACATCTTTTTCATTCATTCCTCAGGTGATGGACATCTTGGTTGTCTCCAAGATTTGGCTATCAAAACTTGTGCTGCTATAAATGTAGGTACACATGTATCTTTATGATATGACGTTTCCAGTTCCTCCAGGAAAATTCCCAGTAAGGGGATAGGTGATTTGAATCGGATTTCCAATCCTAATTTTTAAAGGAGTCTAAACACTGATTTCCATAAAGATTGCACCAGTGTACACTCCCACCAACAGTGGCAAAGCCTCTATAACATTTGTTGTTAGCTGATTTATTTATGATAGCCATTCTTTCTCAGGTGGGATGGTATCTCAGTCTTTTTTTTTAATTTGCATTTCACGGATCTCTAGTGATGTGGAGCATATTTTCATATATTTATTTGCTTCTTTAATTTCATCCTCAGAGAAGTGTGTGTTCATCTGGGATGGCCATTTCTGGATTACGTCTTTAAAATTTGGGGCCCTAATGTTTTTTAGTTCTTTATGAATTCTAGAGAGCAGAACTTTGTCTGAGTTCTTATTAGTCCAGATTATTTCCAAATTTGTGGATTGTCTTTCCACTTTGCTGGTAATTTCCTTTGACATGCAAATACTTCTCAATAAGAGGAGGTCCCGGTTGTTAATTCTTTCAATAATTTCCTGTCTAAGTTGATTTTTGTTCATGAATTCTTTGCCTACCCTTATGTCTTCAAGAGTTCCTCATGTTTCTCTTATAGGAGATTTAGTGTTTATGTTTGAATATTTAGATCTTTAATTCATTTTGACTTTAGTTTGGTGCATGGTGATAGACTTCGTTCAAGTTTTAGTTTTTGGCATGTAGAGAGCTAGTTTTCCTAGTACCATTTGTTAAAGACGCTATCTTTCTTCCAGTAAGCGTGTTTGGCCCCTTTGCCAAAGATCAGGTGGCTGATTGTGTTTGTAGAGGCCTCTGCATTTTCTAATCTACTCCTTTGATCCTCAGGTCTATGTTTTTGCCAGTACTGTGATGATTTATTACAGTAGTTTTGTAGGATAATTTCAAGTCAGGAATTACAATGATTCCTGCCTTGCATTTGTTGGCCAGGATTGCCTTTGCCATTCTGGTCTTTTCTGGTTCCAAATAAATTTTAGAAATGATTTCTCTAGGTGTGTGAGGTATGTTAGTGATAGTTTGATAGGGATTGCATTAAATCTGTACAGCAGTTTTGGAAGCACTAATTAACCACTCTCTCTTCACAAAGCTGGTTCTTCCTAATCAGGAGCAGGGAATATCTTTCCATTTTCTGCAATTGTTTCTGATCTATTTTTTCAGAGTACTGTGATTTTCCTTGAAAAGTTCTTAAACTTCTTTAGTTAGATTAATTCCGGGGTATTTCATTTTTTACGGTGCTATTGTAAAAGTTTTTTTTTTCTCTAATTTCTCTCTCAGGGAGTTTGTTATCTGTGTAGAGGAATACTATTGACTTTTGAGTATTGGCTTTGTATCCCATTAAATTACTGAATTTGTTCATCAATTCTATTAGCTTCTTGGTGGAGATTTTTGGATCTTTCAAAAGTGTCATGTCATCTGAAAGTAATGATTTAACTTCTTCATTACCTATTCCTATTCCTTTTATTTCTCTCTTGTCTAATGGCTCTAGCTAATGATTCCAGAACTGTATTGAATTGGAGTGGTGACAAAGGCCATCCTTGTCTTGTACTAGATCTGAAAGTCAAAGATTTCAGTATTTCCCCATTTAGAATTTTGTTAGCTATTGGGTTATCATAGATGGTGTTTATTAGATTGAAGTAGAGGCCATCTACTCCAATTTTCTCTAGGTCTTTGAACATGAATGAGTGTTGGACTACATCAAAAGCCTTTTCTGCATCATTTGAGATGATCATGTGGTTTTCTGATTTAGCTTTGTTGATATAGTGTATGACATTTATAGATTTGGGTATATTGAACCATCCTTGCATCCCTGAAGATGAATCCTTCCTGGTCATGGTGTGTGATCTTCTTGATGATTTGCTGCATTCCATTTGCTAGGATTTTATTGAGGACTTTTGCATCTATATTCATGAGGGAGATTGGAGTGTAGTTCTCTTTTTTAGCTGCATCTTTCCATGGGGTTGTAGCAGTATAATAATTGCCACCAGGAATAACTTTGGGAGAATTGCTTCTCTTTCAATTTCATCAAAGAGTTTGAATAGTATAGGGATTATATCTTGCATAAATTTCTTCTGGAATTGAGCTGTGAATCCATTGGGACCTGGACTTTTCTTTGTAGCTTTTTTTTTTTCATTACAATTTGTAATTCATTGGCTGTTATTAGGTTATTGAGAGTTGTTGTATCTTCTTGATTCAGTTTTGGTAATGTGTACTTTTCTATGAATCTGTCCATTTCTTCTGTGTCTTCTATTGTGTGGAAGTAAATATTCTCAAAGTAGTCACTGACAATCCTGAATTTCCACTGGGTCTGTGGTAGTTATACCCTTTTCATTCCTTATTGCTTGTATTCAAATTTTTTCTTCCCTCTTTTTGATGAGGTTAGACAGAGGTTTATCAATTTTACTTAATCTTTCAAAGAAACAGCTTTTGGAATCTTTAGTTCTTTGAGCTGTTTTCCTTGTGTCAACTGAATTAATTTCTGCTATAATCTTTAGAATTTCTTCCTGTCTTTGGGCTCTAGGTTTGGTTTTCTCTTCCCTTTCTAGATGTTGGAGGTGCAACATTAGGGTGTTTATTTGTTCCCATTGTGTTTTCTTCATCTGTGAGTTTACAGCTACAAATTTCCCTCTGAGAACTGCTTTCATCGAATTGTGGTTGAATTTTCATTGAATTGTTTAATTTCTTCTTTGACCCATTAGTTGCTGAGTAGAGTGTTGTTTGATTTGCATGTAATAATGGGGCTTTTCTCGTTTCCAGTTTCATTGCATTCTGGTCAGATAATATGCATGGGATAATTTCTGTTTTCTTGCATATACTTAAGCATGACCTATTGACTCCTATGTGGTCTGTTTTGGAAAATAACTCACGTGCAGCTGAAAAAAATATGTATTCAGCTGAGGTTTGGTGGAACTCTGTATATGTCCACTAAGTCAATTTGTTCAAAGTTCTAGTTCATTCAGTTCTGCTACTTCTTTGCTAATTTTCAGTCTGCTTGACCTATCTTTTAGGGAGAAGGGGGTGTTAAGGTCTCCTGTTTTGGATATTAGATTTTTCATGTCCATTAAGATTTATCTTATATAATTGACTTCTCCCGTGTTTGATGTGGACATATTTATGAGTGTTACCTCTTCCTCTTGAATTTTTTCCCTAACCTGTATATACTGTTCATCTTTATTTCATTTGACCATTCTTGGTTTGAAGTTGAGACTCTCTGAGAACAGGATTGCTACCCTTGCTTTTTTCTGAGATGTTGGGGCCTGTAGTGTTGTTTTCCATCCTTTGACTTTCAGCCTATGATTTCTTTATGAGTTAACTGCGTTTCTTGTATACAGCATATTGTTGGATTTTGATTCCTAATCCACTGTGCCAGTATATTCCAATTATTAAATGGACTTTTAATAATTGAGTCCATTTACACTGATGGTTAAAATTGAGATGTATTGATTCACGATCCACATGTTATTTACCTGCTGTTGTTTACTCCTTTTTATCCTGTGTTTAATTGTTTGCCATATTTAGTGAGTTCCCTCTGTTCTCATTTATGGAGTTCTCATCATTTTTGTCCCTCTCTAGAACATCTTTTAGTAGTCTTTGTAGGATTGGCTTTGTCATCATGAAATTCTTTAGTTGTTCTTTGTCATGGAAGTATTTCACTTCTCTATCAAACTTGAAAGAGTTTTGCAAGTATAGTAGTCTGGGCTGGAATTTGTTTTCATAGAGAACTTGAAGTACTCTGCTCCATGCTTTCTTGCCTTCATGTTTGCGAAGAGAAATCTTCCATAATTCTGATGGGTTTTCCTTTGAATGAGATCTGCTTCTTTTCTCTAGCAGCTTTCAGTGTATTATTTTTGTGCTGGATTTCTGGGATCTTGACTATTATATGTCTCGATGTGTTTTGAATTATGTTGAAGTTATTTGGAGTGTTGCATACTTCAATTACCTTAATGTTAGATTGCTTCCTCATTTTCAGGACGTTTTCTGCTATTACTTCTGCTCATATTCTTCTTATATCATTTGATATTGACTCTTTCTTTCTCATTGATGCCTATTAGTCTCACATTGTTCATCTTTGCATTGTCTTGCAGGTGTTGAATTATTCTTCCCTGCATCCCAGTTGTTTTTCAGATATCTTTTCTTACCTTTTCACTAGCTGTGCGGGCATCTTCAAGATATGAAACTTTACCTTCACTTTCACTCAAATGGTTTTGCAAGCTTTATTGAGATTTTAAGGTCTCTTTGACTCTGCTTCGTGCTGTTTCCTGTATTGCTCACTCAAGGAATCCATAGCCTTTCTAATTTCCTCTATTTAATGTTAGTGTCTTCTTGAGAAGCAGTTGTTAATCCTTTTACTTCAGAGTTTCTCTCAGATCTGACTTCCTCTATATGTTTCTGCATTTAATTAATTACTTCAGACACTATTAATTCAGAGATTTCTTTTTCATTTCAGAGGTTATTTCTCATTTGAGTTCCTGTATACATTTCTGCAATTGTTTCTTTACTTCAAACACTATTTACTCAGACATTTGAGCTTTATAATTCCCAATTTCTACTATGCTAGTGTCCTCTGCACTTGTTCTGGGTGGACTCAGGGCCTGAGATTGTATTTCACTCCTTCTCTGTCATTTTATGTAGCACTGTCCTCTGGCTTTTGGTGTAGGGCTTTGGTACAGTTATAACCTTAGCACCTACTGACATTTGGGTGCAGATCTATTAAGTTTTAGTTCATCCAGTTGTGTCTGGCCTGGGTCTGGCTGCTGTGCTCAGCTCCTTCTTGATAGAGCTGTTTCAAGTGAACTTGTTGTGGCCCTCTGGCAAAGCTGCAGAGTTTCACCCCAGGCCTGTATGCGAGTTCTTGGCTGTGTCTTCAGGGGTCCAGGGGGTGCAGAGGACCCCAGAAGCTCTCCCACACACTTGCAAGGCCTGGGCTTGACCTGGGTCTAGAGGGGTCCTGAGAGTGTGGTGGAAATTCTCACTCATGTGGCAGGCCTGGGCTTGGTCTAGGGATGTCCATCAGGCTCAGTGGAGTGCAGAAAGCCCTCCCACACAGTCACTGGGCCTGGGCTTGAGCTGGGTGTGGAGGGGCTCCAAGAGTGTGGAGGCAGCTCTCACTTATGCAGAGGGCTTGGGCTGGCTCCAGAGATGGACTAATGTCGTTCTCACACACCCTTAATCCATACTGACACATTCATAATCCATATTCTCCAAAAGCACATCTATGAACACATGAAGCCCTGCAGGAACAGCGAAATGCAATCCACGACAATGGACACACACTTCAGGTGCTGAAGAATCTACATGATTGATCTGAATGAGTTCAGTGGCACTGGACTTTAGGACAAAGTTTTTGGCTCAATTGTGGGACGTCTTCCTATGGATACTGAAGGTAGAACTTGGTACAGCCATGAGACTTACTCATTTAAGCATTGAATGCCCATAAAACTAAATGTTTATACTTAACATGATAAATAATATTAAATTATTTCAACTTACTAGATTGCATAGAAAATATGAAAAAAAGTATTTTATATCTTTCATTGCAATAAATTGGCAGACTACTGCAAATCAGACCACTTTTCACATCCAATACTACAAAATATTGTGAGATTTTTAAAACTAAACTGACCAGAAGTCTTATAAGAATAACGACAGGAATTTATGCATCAGTACTGAGATGAATATATGTTGGTTTTTTTTTGCTTTTGTTTTTGTTTTTGTTTTTTGCATAGGGTCTCACCATGCATCTTGAACTTGTAGTGATCCTCCTGTTTTCAGCCTCCCCAGCACTGGGATTCCAGATGTACACCACCACTCCCAGTTTCAGTGGCCAGCTCAGCACACCCAGGGGTTAGGATGGCTGGGCATGGCATGTGGTGCCAGGGATCAAACCCTGGCCCCTGCACTTGCCTAAGCAAGTGATTAGTCCACTGAGCCATCTTGCTGGCTCTTGGTGTTTTTTCTTTAATATGAAACATTTTTTTCCCAAGTATAGTTGACTTGAAACAATCTCATTAGCAATGGGAAATAAACACTACCTTCTCAGTCAATTGACCACAATCCAAACTGCATCTGTTAAATTATATGCCAGTGAAAATACAATGCATTTACATGAGAAAAAGATACAGACATTGATGGTAACCCTTTGGAACTCTGCTGCTATTATAACTAGTGCAATGACTTGCTCATTTAGGAGAGAAAACAATTTGATTTCTAAACAAATCAGTGTAATGCAGTACTATGGCAGTAATGAAATTGCCCATGATAGTCAAAATGTTTAAGTACTGCTAGAAGGGATGAGGATGGCCTTGTATGAATAGCATGGACCGATGCTATGTATTTTACCTAGTAAATTGGTATTATGTATTTGGTCAGTGGACTCCATTGCATTTTGCTCCTTTTAATGAAATACTTGCTGTGACATATATCCAATACTGTGTGACATTCACCTGCTATAGGGTTTTCTCTTTAGTGAAGTGAGACAGACATCAATGCTTTTTACTCAGGAAGCAGCTTTATTTGTGTCAGCACCAACCCAATGGATTCGCATCCAAAGGCTAAGTGTGTAACACAGTGTAGTCACATCCTTTTGTACAGTTTTCAGTCTTTGTCTCCCTTACATGAGCATACACTCACATTTCACAGTCTGGCTGGGTATACATTAAGATTCTACAGTCTGATTCGGTGTGATTTATGTTACAGAGCTACACCAGAACTACACATATGTACACAGAGGGTACCACTACTCTGTAAACAGTTCTCACCTCCAACATACTGGCAGGGCCACTACCACAGCATCGCTTTGATTTTGGAGCCCATCCTATTTCAGGTCAAAGAACATCATCCTGGTGCAGAGGTTTGGTGCAGACATCACATTTACAGCTGTTTTTCTTTCAACATTCACATCAATGCAGCTTGAGGCAGAATGAATAAGCAAGGGAGGCAGGCAAGGTGAGCCCATATAAGCTCCCCAAATCAGGAGTGTGATGCCAATGAAGGTTTTGTATCCTCTGAGAGTTGAAAACATTCTGTAAACAGTTCCACAGAGCCCCAACCTTTCCAGGTCTGGGTGGGAACATGAATACCTTTCCTCATTCAGTATGTAATCTCCTTTGACCTTTCCCTTATCATCTATTTAGGCACCAGTTTCTTAAGTTGAATGTCAAACAAACCCCTCCCTCAGGAGCAAGCACATAGCCTAAGGCCAAGTGATATTGATGGATGACAGTATCCATTTTGGTCTGCTATTTGGCTCACAAGTTAAGAACTTTGGCAGTTTCATTGGTTATAATATCCACAAGTGCTTGCAGTCTGTTTTGTAGTTTAGCTTATAATGGGATGACATAGGTTCAGGACTCACCCTCTGCCCAAGTGGCAGGACAATAATATTGAATTATGCTTTGGGTGTCCATCTGTCATCTTTCTAACTACCAATTTGCAGGATACATCATTTTCTATGTGCACCTCTTGTCTCCATACATTTGGATCCCTAGGTGTTTTTGCCCATAAAGTGGGACCAGAAAGAAAGATGGGGAGGGGGCTTATCCCTAATACACAAAACACTGGTTTGGGGGAAGCAATCCAATCCAATCCATCTGTAGACTCCCATTCAATGCCTGCATCAACATCATCCTAGGGCACCCTTTGACATGAGAAGCTGGACAAGAAGTGACAGTTTGGCTCAAAATAGCCAGGGGACCCTAACCCTTAGGTCTTCCAGGCAGTAGAGATAACTTGGTGAGTTTAGGGCCTTTTCCCCAGAGTGCTAGGGACCCTACAGAGACATTGAACCATCCTCCCCACTGGACAATACAGTTTCTTCCAGTTACTGAGGTTTGAGAAGCCAAATTTCTGAGGAGGAATAGGGGTACCCTTGCCAATATAAGGTTCATGGCAATTTAATTTGCTAGCTTCCTATGGCCACTGGTCCCTCATGTTGGTTCCTCCACATACGTGAGAAGAAGAGTTCTTCAGAGTCTGGGCTGAAGTCTCTGCTAGGGCTAAAAATAAGATTTGGTTGTGGCTATGATTGGAAGACACTACTTTCTATTTCCTCATTAAGTGAGTGAAAGACCTGATAAGATGTGGTAACTTGAATATATGTGTATATATATATATATACATATATGTAGTCACACCCCCAATCTCAAGACATTGGCTTCACTCTGCTTTAGTGAATCAAGAGGATGGTATAATCCACATTTTCTGCAGTGGGGGTGGATAGCGTAACAGTGAATAGGACCCTCCAGACAGATTTCAGGATTGGAAATTTGTTCTACTATCCACACAGCACCTCCTGTTGTCAAACTCTTGGCAATGGTTCCATAATCCCTCCGTGTAGGATAGCTAAGCCTAATGCCTATACTTGTTATCTCAGATAGAGGTCCTCATGCTCCTTGAAATCCTAATCATTATGATGGAATGTCACAAATGTTCAAGGTGTAAGTATAACCACAGTAACATAGATAAAGGGTCATTTCTACTTTATAAGAATCCATTTGGGAAGAAATAATAAACAGTCATATTTAAGAAATTAAATATATAGTTATATATCTTCCAATAGAGAAAACTATAGGATTATGTAGTTTTCCTATTTTTTTCAAACATTTAAGTAATAATATCAATTCTACAAATTGATATTTGGCTAACATTACCCTAAAACAGAAGACAAAGACATCAGAAGAAATAAAGTTATCAACTAATATCTCTTGCAGGTATACACATGACCAGTGATCCTTAACAAAATATTAGAAAAAATATATAATTATATTAAAGTTTTGGGAATCACAACCAACTGAGATTCCTAAGAGCACAAAGCTAGATCAACATTCCAAACTCCAACAAAGTAATTCACTACATTTACACACTGTGTTAGCCAACATTCTTGTCACTGAGAGAAAATACCAGACACAATTTAAAGGAGAAGTTTAATTTGGCTCCACATGTTAGGGAATTCAGGCCATGATCAGCTGGCTCTAAGGCAGAAATAATCATGGTGGAAAGGCATGGCAGAGCAGAGCCGCTCACTCTGTGGTGGCCAGAAAACAAAGCAGGAGAAAAGCACTGGAGAGGAAGGAGCCAAGGACCTCTATCAGGCAGATTCTGAAGCCACAGCTCTGTTACTCTCCTAGATACACCCAGAAGTGTGCTTCACCAGTTCCCTCTGCAGATCCGGGTCAAGATGGTACTCTCCTCTGCATGCTCCACCCTAGCCCTCAATAATGTGTGCTGCAGTCACGTGTCCTTAAAACATCCTTCATCTTCAAATAAAAACAAAGGCAAGTTCATAGTTATACATGATACAAATTATCCCATGTAGGACTAGAGATCCAATAGAGACGCCCCTAAAGTCTCAATAGTTCTACCATTTTTTATTACTTTTATTGAGAAACAAATAGCAAAGAGACAGTTTCAAGACTGATTATTGGGACAGTTTGCATAATTTTAATTATACAATTAATACATTGCATGTTGTTGTCTTTGTAGTGGTTATTCATAGTACAAGATGCAGACATGATATCCTGTCCAAACACTATTAGTACAAATCTTTCTTCTCTTTGAATTAAGAGAAAATATTTGTATATCTATCCAGATACAAAATGATCCATCATTTGTATCCCCTTTTTTTGTTTAGCTTTGTCAGAGATGGGTATTCCATTGCTATTCAAATATTGTAAGTGTGTAAATTCAGCAAAATAATTCAGTGTTGTCCACAATAGTAGTGGGTTATATATAGGGCTGGCAGTGTCAGAAGTTGTTGACTCGAGCCTTTTATAGCTCAGCATATTAATATGGCTTTACTTTCTATATCTCATTTTTATACTTTTGTGCTGTACAGTTAAGACCAAAATTGTGGAGAGTCCTTAAAAATCTAGGACTGGAAATCCCATTCAAACCAGCTATCCCCCTACTGGGAATTTTCCCCGAGGAACTGAAAGTGTATCATAATGATATATGTGCATGTGTGTTTATAGCAGCAATTTGTGATAGCCAAATCTTGGAAACAACCAAGATGCCCATCACCTGAGGAATGGATGAAAAAGATGTGGTATTTTTATACATTGGAGTATTACTCAGCTATAAAGAATGATAAACTCAAAGACTTTACACTTAACTTCTATCATTTTTGAAAGGCTCAAGTCCAAGGCCCTTTTGAGATTCGAGGCGTATGTACCCATATAAAAGTAAAAAATAACGAAATTATTCATTCCAAGGTGCAATGGCAATAGGTTAACATTCTCATCCCCAATGGGAAGAATAGAGGGATAGAAAAGAATGGGAACACACCAACACCAATACACAGCAGGGAATACTTAAAATATTTTTAGCTCCATAAAATCTGTGGCACATAATAGCAAGATGTGAATTTAAAGGGCTTGAACAGCCCCCACACCTCCTGCGGCTTCATTTCTGAGTCTTCATTTCTATCAGCATTCTAATCCTCTGAGCTCTCACCAGCACCACCCCTAAGGTCTTCAAATCTTTTAAGATTCTTCCTACAAGTCAGCTCCAGATTGTTCTTAACCACAGGGCTCAGCCCTGCCCCCAGAGTGGGCTAAAATGGCTATTGAGACTGGGCATGGTGGCACACATTTATAATCCCAGCTCTTGGGAAGCTCTAAACAGGTTAATCACCACGTGTCTGATCTAGTAGTGAGACCCTGAACACTCTGTAGACCCTTCCTTAAAATACAGAAAGAAAATTGGCCCAGGCAGATAGCTCAATAGAATAAGTGCTTGACTAGCAAGCCCAGGGTCATGAGTTCAATCCCCTGTTCCACAAGGAAAAAAAAGACCATGCACACTCATTGCAATGAGCCTACTTTTTCTGTTAGTGATTTTCCATATTAGTCACTTTGCCTTCTGAGACATAACACCACACACACACACACACACACACACACACACAGCTTAAAAGAGAAGGGGTTTAATTTCGCTCATAGCTTCATGGGATCAAATACATGGTAGTCAAGTTCTGGGGGAGAAATAATCATCCCAGAAGAGCAGGAAATAGCAAGGTTGTTTAGTCCATGGCTGTCGGGAAGCACCACAGAGGAACAGTTCCATAGAGGAAAGGATGCGAAACTAGACATGATTCCACAGCCATGCCTCCTTATTCAGACGCACCTAGAGATGTGCTCCATGGATCCATTGCAAAGATTCAAAGATGATCAGGTTGACACCTCACCATAACCACAATACACATAGACACACAGTCTAAAGACAAACTGTTAAGTCTTATACATAGATGCCCTAAAAGCTGTAACATCATGAAACTCAGTTGTGCCCCAAATTTTCTGAACAAGGAGATTATAGAGCCACAGAGCAAGGAGATCAATGATCTATAGTGTACCTGGGGAGAGTCACACGGAGAGAAAGCTTTCTCTCAGGCTCTCACAGAGAGCAAACTGGTCAAGCACTGGCTGTGACTCATCTACATGGATGACACAGACAAAGGATCTACAGAGTAAGGTACAGGTTTACAAGATAAACCCTGAGAGGACTTCACTGACCTCATCAGAAACAAAAACTATATGTTTTGGTATATAGGTCTTGCTCTATCTCGGTTTTAACTATCCAGCAGAAAATTATAAAAATGAGATATACAACGTGGAGCCATAATAATAAGTTGAGGTGTAAATGGCTATAGTCAACAACTTCTTCAGATAACTCACTATTATTGTGGAATGCTGGATGGTGTCACCGAGTTCAGGTACCTAAATTGGTTTAATGACAATGGAGTGCCCATCTTTGACAGGTCTAGACAAAAAAAGGGGTATAGAAAGGAAGAAACATGATGTGCGTGTATAAACAGTACAGTTAGGATAAATATGCCATGCTTCTGCATAATTTTATGAGAAGCAAGATTTGCACTAATAGTGGTTGGACAAGATATGTCAGCTTCTAGTACTATGGACAACCACTAGGAAAATAACAAGGTAGAAAATATAAATTATTGAATCTGTGATATAATTCAGGTATAAAAAAATAAGATAAGTAAACAACTGCACTCTCTTAATTTACTGATGAGACATCTGCTATAATAATGTCTGTAAGTATAATACCATGTATGCATCTTGTATGATACCAAAACATTATGAAAACAGTTTGCAATGTATTAATTTATCGAATCTGTCATGTTAATGTGTCTTGAAACTGTCTCGTTGATATTTGTACTTCAATGAAATAAAATAAAATAGAAGCTGTTCTATTTCGTATTTTTCTTGATAAAACCTTTCAGCAAAGCAAGTGCCACAAATTAATCTTAACCTAGTGAGAAAAAAACCTACTGATATCATCCTGAATGTTTTCCTGCTAAGATTGGGGGAATGGGTAAGACATAATGTTATTTCTCACCAGTCCTTGTTCATTGCTGATTATTAGGAACCCTAGCTTGAGCAACATGAAAAATAAATAACATATGTATTAGAAAGAAAGAAATAAGCAAAGTATCTTTGTTTAGAGTAAATGTGATATTTTACTAAAACATCTGAATAATGTACAAGACAGTTTCTAGAAGCAATCAGAGAATTTAACAAAAACAATAGGGTACAAGGTCAATATCCAACATATCATCTGTTCCTCCATACATACAGAAAGACACTGAAGTACTTAAATATCAAAACACTAAATGGATATAAATTAATATTTATCATAAATAAAATGAAATACATAAGTTTAAATCTAAAAATATTTACATAATTTGCATGCAATACACTGATGAAATAAATGAAAGATCTTTCCAAAGAAACAGGAATTATATCTCATATTCATGATTTTAATAGTTCAATATTAGTAATATGTGAATTTTTCCTTGTTTGAGATGTGTCCAAAGCAATTATGATAAAAATCCCTCCAATAGTTTTTATAGTTATCAGCAAGATGATTCTAAAATTTACTTTTAAAGGCAAATAAACTATAGTCAAACTAATTCTGAAGAAAGAGGAGTGCAACATGAAAGGAATCAACACAGCAAATAACAACACTAATTTTAAAAATTCTTCTGTCATAAGTAGTGTGATGGTAAAAGATTAGAACTATCTGTCAAGAAAAAACAATAAAGACCTCTGAAACAGACTTTGAAGAATATCATGAATTATTGACAACTAGTGAAGATGCAAAAGCAATTCAGTGAAGGACATTCTTAATTAAAATGAGTAATAGTCATCTTTTCAACAAATTATCCTGCAACAATTATACACAATCTACAGAAAATAAAAACTCTGTATTCATCCCATACCTCATACAAATTATCTCAAAGTAAATCAGGTGCAATACAAAACTTTATCAAACTTCTAAATATAACTGTGTTATAAAATGCTATCTTTTAACATCCTTATGTATATTTTAAATGTGTACAGTGAAATTTATTTAAAAAATAAAATTAACTAGCATTTCAATATAAAAATATGAGAGGAAATCTGTGACCTACTGTGCAGTGATGAGCATTTATTTATTTATTTTGCTTTTGTGTGTGTATGTGCAAAGTCTCACTGTGCAGCTCAGACTTCTAGTGAGCCTCCTGATTTCTGCCTCCCTAGCACTGGAATCGCAAGGGTGCACTATTACACCCGGGCTCCATCGCTTGCTCAGTGTGCTCCAAGCAGGGGGCAGCACAGCATGTGGTGTTGGGGATCAAACCCTGGCCCCTGATCTTACCTAAGCAAGCGCTTAGTCTGCTGGGCCATACTGCCCGCCTTAGCGATTTTTTTTTTAGATACATTAACAAAAAGCATGGTGTGTGAAAAAATCAATTGGATTTTATTAACAGTAAAACAATGAAAATTGTTCTGTGAAGGACACTTTCAGGAGAGAGAAAGTTTTGTCTGCAGCAGGGAAGATTATTTACCAAACAGCTATTTGAGGAACACTGATCTTCGAAACATGAGAAAATAAAAAGCCTCAAGGAAGAAATACTCAATGTAATGGACAAAGATGCAACTATGCAGTTCCCCAAAGAAGCCTGAAATGATAATAAATAAGTACATGAATAGATGCTCATCATCATTAGCAAATGCAAATTAGACTACAATGAGGTAACACCTATCAGAATAGCTAAAATAATAAAGATTGATCATGATTTCATAAGATGTGCAGGATTTAGAATGATCATGCATTGCTAATGGAATGTTAAGTGATGTATTCTTTTGCAAAATCTTATATTCATTTGGCAAAAACAGTTTGGCAGTGTTGTATAACATATATATCATACGATGCCACTTCATTCCTGAGAATTCACTGAATAGTAGCTAAATAGCATGCCTGGTTTTCAGATTTGAATATCAATGTCCAAAGAAATTATTTGCAATAGCAACTGGAAATAGCCCCATAGCTATCAACAGTTGAACATTAATAACAAATCTTACTATATCTACAGAACAGAATTCTGAGCAATAGAAATGAGCTATTTATAGACACCACAAGGATAACTGTTAAAATAATTAAGTTGAGGGCCAGTGAGGTAGCTCAGTGGTCTAAAGCACCTGCTTAGGTAAGCTTTGGCAGGTGTGAAGGGACTGCGGTTCAATCCCTGGCAGCTCAGGCGAGATCAGCTGGTCACCAAAATAATATAATGATATAGACAGATCAATAATATATTGATAGGCAGACAGATATAGATATGGATATAAATATAGATACAGATGCAGATATAGATATTTAAAAGGCAGATGGATACGTAGTTTGTTATTCTGTTTATATGACATTCTAAAAACTACAATTGAATGTGATACACAATGGTTTCAGGGGTGTTTGAGGTTGGGAGAAAAAAGAGAAAGCAGTAGCAAGAAATAGGAGGAACTATTCTCTGATTCTATGTGCATAACCTTGAGTATGAACATAATTGCAAAAGTATAAAAGTATTAAAACCTATACAATCATGCCATGTAATTTTTGTGGAGTCTACTATAACTTAACAATGTCTCCATTTAACTATTAAAAGAAATTGTAGTAATTCCAAATGGATGTGTTTGCTCAGCAAGATTAAGGATAAAACAAAGTATCATGTCTCCACCCTCCCAATCACTGAGAGTTGGATGTTCACAGGCCCTCGCGATGCAGATTCAACTCCTAATCAGCACCACTTTGCAAATCTTTGATTTCTTCTTATTATTGTTCTTCTTTTTAACATCAGAGTCCCTGGAAAAGGCATCCATCCATGGCAAGAGTCAGTCTTTGTCTTTAACATTTAATTAAAGATGAAGGGAGAAAAATCACCTGATTCTTCACCTCCATCAATTAATTTTTGATTCAAGCTCTGCAACAGATAATATGCTTCAGAAGGTGGCTGTTACTTAAATTACATAAATACTGAATGATTCACACCTATTTTTGTAATCATTGACTGTAGTTGGCTCACAGTCCACACTACGGGGAGTGTTGGAGGAAGAAGATATTACATAGTGCAGAGAGCTCACATCTCCATTGTGCCAGAGAAACACTTCAGCTTATCAGTGACATTCATCAGACACTTACTAAATACCCAGGTACCAGGCTAAGCATTTCAGCTGGACATATTTTATTTTGTTTTTAAATTAATTTTATTGATAAAGAAATAGCAGTGAGACAGTTTCAAAACAGGTTAGCAGGACAGTTATAGTAATTAATACATTGCATGTTGTTGTCCTCATAGTAGCTCTGCTCATGGTCCAAGGTTCAGACATGAGATCTTGTCTAAACACCGTTAGTACAAATCTTTCTTCCCACTGAAGTAAGAAAAAGTAGCTGTATATAAACTAACTAATTTGTATGTACAGATATACTTTTTTCACTATAAAATGGTCCTTCATTTATCAGGCTTTCACAGAGAGCGAATTGGTCAAGCAATGGACATGACTCATTCACATGGCTGACAATGACAAAAGATCTACAAACTGCTGTACAGGGTTTCAGGGTAAATCCTGAAAGGACTTGACTGACCTTGTCAGATACAAAAGTTACATTTCCTTTTGTATAGGCCTTGCTCTATCTTGGTCTTAACCATCCAGCAGAAAAGTATAAAATTGAGGTATCAAAAGTAAAGCCATATTAATATGCTGAGCTGTAAAAGACTCAAGTCAACAACTTCTGACATTGCTGGTCCTGCGGATAACCCACTACCATTATGGTCTACTGGACTATATTGAATTATTTTGCTAAATTCATGTACCTGCAATGTTTGAATGGCAATGGAATACCCATCTCTGACAAAACAAAACAAGTCAGCAGGACACATTTTATAATCTTCATTTCTACTCTTTGAGCTATTTTTTATGTTTAAATAGAATAATAAATAGTAAAAAAAAATACAAATGGTTCAGAATTTCACTAAAGAAGGATAGGAATTCAGAATTGTTGTTATATTGCATATTGCTGTCTCCAAATAAGTTGTTCAGATTACCAGATAAAAGCATGAAAATCTGAACTACTTTTGAATGGTATTATTATGAGGGAATTTAAGACCTGTTATGAAGGTAATTGAGACCAATCAAGAGTTGATACATGAAGTAATCTCATTTCAAATTCAGGTTAGGGGGCTTGCAGGCTTGCTCAGTTGTTTAAAGTGCCTGCTTGGGAAAACCCAGTCAGGAACAGGGGACGTCCCAGCTCCACATGCCATGCCAGACTTGCCCTGAAGGCAGCCTGAGCCAGACCAAAAAAAAATAGTAATAATCCTTCTCAAATTCTCAAATTCACATCGGCTTTGACTTTTTTAATTTTTTAAATTTCATTTTGAAGGGTAAAAACAGAAGCAATAAAAGTAGCAGAAAGAGAGAATCATGGTAATATACAACAATCCATATGGTACAAGTTTTCAAAATAATAATTATTGATTCACAATGGTTGTTGTTCTAGTATCTATTTGTATTATCCTCAGTTTAACAGATACAGTTATGTGAGATTGAATAAATAATTGAAAATTACCATTTGCTTTCAAGAAACCTCGATTTTCTTTTTCTTGTCTTTGCCTTTTTTTACTTTAAAAAATAATCTATTAACAAGAGCACAATAATAATTGATAAAGACATTAGAAAGGGTACACATTTAGAAGACCAAATGAGAGGTACTCAAGCATGGCTTTTGTATGACACATTGCTGTCCTCGGTGTACTGGCTTAGATCACAGAAAGCAACATACAGAGTTATATCATGTTGTTACCTAGTGTAAGAACCTGAAAGAAGAAATAGGTGGTATAATAGAGTAAAACAGAAGGAAACTGAACTTAAGGATTAAACAACAAAGATGAGAGAAATTAGAAAACATAGGAAAAAAGGAAAGGGGTTGAAAACATGCAAGTATATGCAGGATGGCTGAGATGACTGTGCTAATAATTTCCATCCATTTTTT
Source organism: Ctenomys sociabilis (assembly GCA_004027165.1). NCBI lineage: Eukaryota > Metazoa > Chordata > Mammalia > Rodentia > Ctenomyidae > Ctenomys > Ctenomys sociabilis. Next base: position 6,217 of record PVKA01015401.1, on the reverse strand, counting down.
GGCTTTGATTTTATTTATTTATTTGTTTGTTTGTTTATTTAGTGTAGGGTCTACAGGGTCTACAGGGTCTTCACTACACAGATTGGGCTTGTGGTGGTTCTCCTGTTCGCAGCTTCCGGAGCGCTGATGGCTTCAATTTTAAACTGGATAACTGACCCATTTGTACACTTCTGCCCTCAGCTGCAGCCTACCTATCCTTTCCAGTGTCTTCCTTCCAAACATAATCATAGAGGAAAACCAGCAGAAGTGAGAAAGCAGAGCTTGCTGAGGATGAAATAAACTCTGTGAGTATAATCTACATCTGCCCTGGATATGTGTTTGTCTGTTTCTCTTATTAGTTTTGAACTATTCATTCTTCATTTAAAACTGTGAATATGCAACACTGTTTAAGGTAAGGAAGAAACAAGTCTGTGCTTAGTGTGTTGTTCAAAAACGCACATGCACCATTTATCACAATGCATAGCCACCTGACCTTGGGGCACATACCCCTGCACAGGTCTATATTTGGGAAATGCAGTAGTTAGAGAGCTCAAGGGTGCCATGACTCAGGCAGCTAAGTGGTCTTTTCACTGAAATAACAATCCAGTCAGATAAGTTGCTGGGAACCTGTCAGCAGGATAAGTTTGACCACACAGCCCACAGGGTGAAAAGATGATACTGTATCGAGTGGAAACCCAGCAAGATCCTTCCCTACTCAGGACATCCATCTCCTCCAAGCTCTGTGCATCACCATGGAGTCACTGCTCATTTCATAACCTTAGTCATGAATCAGAGTGTGAGAGCTCGATCTTTTTTAACCAGATGTCAGAGTAGCTTACATGCTGCTAACTTCCAAGGATACAGGATGACAGTAGGATGCCTCAAAAGGATGCTGTAGGTTAATGTCTGCCTCTGGGAGAAAAGGTTTCCATTTGCAATCATTGTTGGTGAGCTGCTGCACCTTGCAGGAGGAGATGCTCACAGTTGACTCATGTTTTCATGTACATAGATCCTAGCATTCCCATGACAATGATATGAGCCATCGGCTGTACTTCATTGAAACAACTGGATTGCAGAATCAACTGATAGTCTCATTAATCAAGAAGTACAGGGCGGGCAAGATAAATCAGCTGTCTAAAGCACCTGCTTAGGCAGCTGAGGCAGGAGCAGGGGACTGTAGTTCAATTCCCTGACACCACATGATAGCCCTGCCTTCAAGGAGGGCTGAGCCGGTCAAAAATATACATACATACATACATACGTATGTACGTACGTACATACATACGTATGTACGTACGTACATACATACATACATACATACATAATTAAATTAATATAGAAAAAAGAAGTACGATAGAGAGGGCTGGCTAAATAGATCAGTGGATTAAAGCACCTGCTTAGGCAGATGCAGGGGCTGGGGGCTTTGATCCCAGGGCCTAAGGTTTTGGCCTCGCCCGGGGGTGTGCTGAGATGGTGATTGACACTGGGCATGGTGGTGCGTGCCTGTAACACCAACATTTGGGAGGCTGTAAACAGGAGAACCACTATGAGTCTGATCTACCTACTGAGATTCTGCAGACCCTGTAGGCCCTGTAGACCCTGCCACCCCTCCCAAACAAAAAGTATCATGGAGCATTTTTTAGCTGACAAGCACTACATAGCATTTTGTAGCAAATGAAGAATAGAAAAAAGGTAGTGCTAACAATGAACAGAAAATCACCTTTGGAATCAGACTAGAGTTTAAGCCCTGATTGTATTATCAGTTAGCTGTGTGACACTGGAAAGGGACTCTAACCTCTCTGAATCTCAGTTCTCTTTTCTGCCCAATAGGAATCCGAATGTTGACTATAGAGATTGTTTAAAAATTATTTTCCAAAATGAATAAAAGTAATCTTTTATTAAGTTTTACAAAGTAAAGATTTGAATACTTTAGACCAGTGATGACAAACCTTTTAGAGCTTTCAATATTAACAAATACCCTTTTGTGGCATGTATGCCATAAGTTCACCACCTCTAAAGGTTTTCCAATAAAACTTTATTTATGGGCATTGTATTGAATTTCATATGATTCTCATATGTCATGAAATGTCATTAGTCATTTGAAAGTTTGTATGAGAGCTGTGATCACATCCCCAAAAATCTTTTAGTCTCTCTGGAAAGACACTATTATAAACAGATTATCAAAAGAATGGAATAGTGTTGGATTTAATTAGAATTAACTTTAGCTAATATTCATAAGCTGACAAGTGTTTTAAAAGTTTGCCTTAATTTTTAACCAGTCTTTATTTCCTCCATGAGCTCTAACCAACTTCTTAGCTTACAAAGTATTTAACATATTTATAATCCCAGAGTGAGATTTAAAAAAAAATTTTTAATTTGGTTATCATTACGCAAGACATCTTTGCTGAAGCACACAATCCGCCAATTAGTCCTTTAGGAAACATTCACATTTCCTACATTTTTTATTATTCATATAATTTTTCTTGTTGGCAAGATTTTAGATGACTACAGTGTAACAAGCGTATTGTATATTTGAGTTCTTGTAGTTTTACAATTCAAGTTATCCTTTGGATTATACTGCTCAGTTCATGATTAAATTTACATGTAACATTTAGTGGACTTTAAAATAATAATTCATGTGATATTTGGGGATATTTTCTTAGCCATTTTATTTTATTTTACTTTATTTGCATTTTAGGGAAGGGTCTTTAGGGTGTTCAGGGTCTCACTACAAGATCAGGCTCGTAAAGCCTCCCCAAAGCGGACATTACAGGCGTGCAACACCATATCCTGTGTCAATTGTCATCTCAGTGCACCCCGGGGGCTGGGCCAGCCCCTGTGCCTGCTTGGAGGAGCTTTAATCCACTGAGCTATTTGTCCAGCCCAACCATTTTATTTTAAATAATTATAGATGCGCACAGAGTTGCAAAGAATGCCAGCTTCTTTAGACTCTCCACCCAGTTTCCTAGGAATCCTTGACCCAAATTTGCCTGCTTCGCAGAACCTCGCATAACTGTCATGCCAAAAAATTGATAGTTTGCATGATCCATTGATCTTATCCAGACTTTGTTTTATAACCAGGTCTCTCTCTCTCTTTCTATCCCCACCTCCCATCATTCTATGTAACTTCATTAACTATATAGCTCCACATGAGTATACCCACAACTGAATCACAGAAAGTTTCTATCTGCACAAAGCTATTGTTTTGTGGTCATGCCAACCGCCCTTTCCCATTCCTAAGCCTGGCAACTGATAGTGGGTTTTCCACCTGCGTAATTTTGCCAGTTTAATAATGGTATATGAATGAATAATAGTGTATGTAATTGCCTGATATTACGTTTTTAAAATTCAGTATAATTGCTTAGAGAGTCAACCAATTGTTGTATAGATCAATAACTCATTGCTGTCATTTCTGCAAAATACTTCATGACATGGATGTAACCAAACATAAGCACTCACCAGTGGAAGGATACTGGATTTATTTATAGTTTGAGCCATTATGAATTACCTTTGCTATGACTACACAAATATAGGTTTATGTGTGAATATAAGCTTTAATTTCTCTAGGTAAATGCCCATGAGTAAAATTAGTGAGACATTTGTTTGGTAATACCATGTTTTGTTTCATAAAACTATTCAAATATTTTTTTAGAATTACTGTACCATTTTTCATTTGCAGCAGTAATGGCTGAGTTATCTAATTTCTCCAAATTGTTGCAGTGCTTGGCAACATCATTATTTTTCCTTCTAGCTGTTCTAACAAATATGCAGCAGTGTCCCATTGTGGTTTAATTTGTATGTCCATAATGACTTAATATTATTGAGCACCTTTTCATAGGCTTGCATGGCATGGGTGTGCCCTCCTTAGTAAAAGGTCTATTTATGTTTTCTGCTCATTTTCTAATTAAGCCTGTTTTCCTCACTGTGTATTTTTGAAGGTTTTTACATTCTGGATACAAAGTGTTTGCTAGACATGTGGTTTGCAAGAGACACTCTTTCATCCTATTTAAAGTTTCATGAAAGAAACATTTTTACTTTTGATGCATTCCAATTTGTTTAACATTTCCTCAATTCTTGGATATTTCCCCCCTTGACAAAAAAAGAACTTTGAAAGGTGTGTGTGGTTAAAACCTCTGGTTAGCCTTCAAGACTAAAGAATGCCATATGTTTATTTTTTCTATATATTTTTAGTTTTTCATTGTACAATTATCTCATGATACAATTTGAGTGAATTTTATTTTAAAATATCATATTTAGAAAAGGCAAGTAAATTATTCCTGCATTGTTTTATGGAAAAAGCTTCCCTTTCTCTATTGAGTTACTTTCATGTCTTCAGCGAAACATCCCTTAGGTATAATTGTGTGGATCTAATTCTAGATTTCCTGTTCTGTTCCATATATTTATGGGTTTCTTACTCTGCCAACACCAGAATCTCTTCATTAATGTAGCTACATAATGAGACTGAACACAGGATAGAATGTTTTCTTATTTTATTCTTCTCTTTCAAAAATGGCACTTATGGTTATTTAGATACAAATCCTTTAACTTTCTGAATAAATTTTTCAGTATAATTTTAGATATGAATTCATGGCTGAAAAATCCTTGCTAGAATTTCAGTAAAAATCATATGTCTATAGGTTGACTTTCAGAAAATCAATATTTTTTTACATTGAGCCTTTTAATCAATGAATTTGAGAAACTTTGAAATACTACTTTTTTCACATTTAATAAAATAGCTTTATTCCAATTCTTCACAAGGTCCTCAAATCAATGTGCCACTATTAGATCCACGTTTTTATTTTTTACTTTTAATAAATTTTTATTCATTTTAGTGAGAAAAAAAGATAAAATAGCAATAAAACAGTTTCAAAATAGATTAGTAGGACGTTTATAATAATTAATACATTGCATATTGTTCTCTTCATAGTAATTATTCAGAGGACAAGAGGCTGACATGATATCTTGTCTAAACAATGTTGGTACAAACTTTTATTTTCAGTGAACTATGAGACAGTAGTTGTATATCTATCCTAACTCTCTTGTATATGCATACATATATTTTTTTCCTTCCCTTTTTTTCACATTATCCTTTACTTACACTTCTGTGAAGTTAATAACTCATGACACTAGGTTGCCTAGCAGCTGATAGTTAACCTTAACCAGATAGGACGCTCATCTCAGGAGTGTGGTAGCTTGTTTGCTTTAGGCACTAGACCAAATCCCACCTACATATATTTGATCAATTTCCTAGCTTCATGGCCCACAACATATGTCCATTTTCTGTTTTGTTTTTTCAGAGATGGGTGTTCCATTGCAGTTAGAGAAGTTTTTAAAGGACATTTTCATACCTGAAAACCAGTGTAAAGATTGAAAGTACATGAATTCAGCAAAATAACCCAATATACTCCAATAGTGCATAATAGTAGTGGGTTATCAACAGAACTGGTAATTGTCCAAAGTTGTTGCCTTGAGCCTTTTACAGTTCAGTTATTAATACAGCTTTACTTTTTATACCTTGTGGTTATACTTCTGGATGGTTAAGACCAAGTTAAAGCAAGATCTATATAACTTAAAATGTAACTTTTGTATCTGACAAGGTCAATCAAATGTCCTCAGGATTTATGCTGGAACCATGTATAGCACCTTGTAGATCTTTTGCCAATGTCAGCCATCTGGATAACCAATCCAAGGCCTTTGTTTGACCAATTTGCTTTCTGTGAAACACTGTTTTGAATAAGTATCAGTGCAAACATATGGACAGCTAGAAAGAGTGTTGCTCTGCTGATACTTAAACAGGTCATTAACAAGTGGTCTTTAGCAACTTGTTTTCATTGGACCAGGAAGCTGATGGAACTGTGCAACTAATGAACCAAAACCATAAAGAAAGGCAAGTAATGACTGGAAAAATGGGATCTGAGCATTTTTTCACCTAGGTCAGGTAAGTTCAAACACCATATAAATTAGAAGGGAAGAATTCATATAAAAGTGAATACATCAGTAAAGATCAGCCGTAGTGTTTGGCAACAGTATAAGTTTCCTGGAGCAGGAAATACAGGAGCTTTAGTACTTACCTGCCAATATCTCCTCCATGACCCTTGCTGTACTTTCAAGAGAAAATATGAGAGAATTCTGAGAAATCTCCCCTCTGGTGTCAGCCAGGAAAACAGCAGCATGGTTGAAATGCTTTCCAAGCCAGTTTCTTCCATCTGACATAGGGCACACAAACCTTCATCTAGAG